>JAHWFP010181988.1:11924-31260 GCA_023313725.1 Lithobius niger
CCCCCCCCCCCCCCCCCCCCCGGTTAAACCTTGGATTAATAACTCGCTACGTTAAACCGCTGGTCAAGTGCTTTCTTCTACACCATGTTGGCTTTCCTGCAGCACTAGGATTTGTCGCATTCAATAAACCCTGTGTAACTAAATGTTGCCATTAGGCTGCAGGAGGAACACGGATCGCCCCCACACGCCCGATCATTTTGTTTCCCGTCAGAACCTAACCGAATTAAAAATGTGTATGCATCGTGATCCACGTTTCAACACGACCAGATCACCAGTCTGTTGATCACCTCCACGACGATCGCAGTGTATTATGTATTAGTAATTATTTTCCATCATGAAAAAATATAAAAACAAAAAAAAATAAATCGTTAAACAAAAATCGAAACCGCAATTGCAGTCAAAAAAGCCGATGGCAGTGATCGGTGGTGTCGCTCGTTCACGGAACCTCACGAGCGCAACACACACACGCGACGGGGGTTTTGCAACAAAACAAGACCCCGGGAAGGCGCCTCACCTCGCACGACTATTATTAACCCAAACGCTGTCACTCACGGAGAAATGGCCACGCACATCAAATTTGGGTCAACGATTCCACGAGGCGAGAGTATAAGGCTCATCCTCAACCTCCGACACGGTCTGTCAAATTCACTTTCTCTACTCTCCTTAATAATAACAAAACCGGCCAAAACGTGCTCACATCCTTTGTTCAGCCAATGCCGCCATTGTGGACCTCCAAACCCCAAACTTCGACGACTCCGGCGGCTTTCCAGACATGCTCTTAAAACAATTGCTACCAAAACCAACAACTCACCTTGGCGTCCTACTATCTCCGCTACGTGTTCGGAACTCGGAACTGGCACACACTCCGTCATGTTTTGGCTCTTTTTGCTGCGGTTTTCATTGTCGCCCCCGCCGCCGCCGCCGCCGAAGGTGGCCGAGTTGATGGCGCTTTCTTCGTTGTCATTGCTCAGTCCCAACATGGACAGTTCCAAAGCTAGCTGGAGAGCCCTCTGATCTTCCAGACCTCCGCTGTTTCGATCCATTTCGGACAAGAGACTAGTAGGCATCACAGGGAATTTGGGAATGGGGAGTATAAAATAATAAAACGTACAAAAATAAAGCTAAATCTCCGGCTCCGCACGTCCGTCCGCGACGTTGGATCGTAACCAGCGGGGGCCGTGCTGCACAGAGCGCGGCAAGCAACAGCTATGAACGCCGGCCCTTCTTTGGGCACGCCAGTATGGTACGGTGACGTCACTCACGACCGGCATGCCTTGCGAGGGGGAAAATCGATTGGGTCGAACGGCTCGCGCGCTCTCCTCATTGGTCCGTTCAAACGTAGAGTGGGAGGGGCTTAGCGGGCAGTATACAGACTTTCGCTTTGCTGTCTTGTCGCTCGACGCCGGCAATACAACGAGGTGCGAGCTAGACATGTTCGCATTTTTGTTGTCTTGTGAATACGAGCATTTTTTTTCTTCTTTCGAATGCGACTGCGACTACCGTACAATGCGAGCACATAAACCGCTGGCCCTCTAAAATTACAGTAGTAGCCCCGGAAAAAAAAATACATTACCTGACGCTTGAAGATGCGTGCATTCCTGTACACGTTTGCAACACCCGTGTTTACCTACGGAAATCTTATCTGGGAATGAAAACGAAGAATCGACGTTATCGGTGTGCATTGACACCAACACGGCCCTCCCCCCCCCCCAAAAAAAAAAATATATATGTAGTGTTCGAAACACTAAACAAGTCCCAAGTTGACATATTCGTTGACATACGTGTTGCCATGTTTTATTAGTAAAATCGAGAAACACCATACGCTGTTGGTAAAACTGGGCTAGCAGCTCACTTCTTAATTTATAGTTGCAAATATTTTCAGTTAAATATTTCACCTGATAGTAAATACGTTTGCAACCCTCATGTTTACCTACGGAAATCTTATCAGGCAATGAAAACAACATTCGACCATAGGAGTATAGTGGCTAATAGGAGTTATGCAACCCAGATCCCGTCCCCGCCCCCCACTCCCCACCCAAAAAATTGTGTTCAAGCAAGCGCCAAGTTGAAACATATTACCTCATTTTATTAGTAAAACAGGCCTAAGCTCATTTTCTGTCTTTGCTATTTCTTGTTTGTTTTTTTTTTGTTTTTAGTTGCCAAACATTTTCAGGCGAATATTTCACTTAATATTATAGGCTACGAACATTCACCTGATATTGAGTCTTGTATCGATCGACACTATTGTAAATAAAAGACAGGCGGGAGTATCGAAAGTGAGAGGAAGAGCCGCTGCCGGGCCTAAAGCGCGCGAAATTCGTGGCCTCGGGCAAACGGCCGGTGAAAACAAGCAACGCCAACGACGAGCATGCATCGGAATTTATTGTTTATTTTTTTGCTCCATGCGATGCAATGCAGCCAGCTTCTCCTCACTTCTCTCTGAGCTAACCCTCCCCATCCTAATGGTTCTAATACGAAAGAGAAAGAAAAAAATAAAAGACGGGCTTGAAAATTGCTCGCAGAGGGAAGAAAAAATAGAGAAAAAGTTGTACCTTGAATGGCGGAGCATCGCACTGGGCTACCGCCGTCATTTTGAAGGCCACACCGACCGAGACAAAGAGAAGAGACAGACGCTTTTCGGCGAAAATCTGGGTCAAGTGGGACGAATTCGGGTTGCGCCGTCCTTCACTCGTGGTGGGGTTTACGACCAAACCCATTAAATCCCCCAGACTTGTTATTACTGCTCTCTTCGCAAACTTTCGCACTCATCAAAATGGAAATGTAGGTTACGAACGCACGCAAAAATAAAAACATAATAAATTAGGCGCCCATAACGCGCGCTGCAGCTCAGTGATGTATTGGGAGTTGAAATTGATGGAAAGAGGGTTGGGGGGGTCCTACCTCGTTTCCCAGGCAGTGACGTAACCCGTGGGTAAACTTGTCCCCTCCCCCATAACAGTTTTACTACTTCTAGATCAAAATAATTATTTACCAATTGTATTAGCGTTTCCTAGCCACACGTCTACAAAACACATTTTGAATACGATTTCTAGAATAAGAAAGGATGTAAAAACCGTGTTACTATCCAATTGTTTCTTTTTCTTTACTCGAGAGTATATTGTTCAAAACAATCAAGCTGGGCTGGTGCCCCACCCCCGAGGTTAGTGGCCCTGCTGTCCCACCCTGTAGTAAATCCAATGGGCCGTCCCCTCTACCCCTTCCTCCGCAGCAGGGGTTAAATCATGGAGGCACCCACCTCATCCAGATCTGTTGATAAGGGGCTAACCTACAGTCGCAGTAATTCTAGTTTGAGATATAGACAAACACTCAAAAAGACGCTCCAAAGGAATTATTCAAATGTATACAATACAGTATTTTTTATTTTTTTTATTTTAACAGTGAATAACGAATTCACGTACAGGCATGAAAATACTGGAAATACGCGCATGCACGTGATTAAGCTTTTCTTTTTGATTTTACCAACGCTTCACGGTGGACTATTTTTAGACAGGGTGACGCTGGGCTTTTGTGCTGCTCGTTATTCCTCCCCCACCTTTCCCCAAATAAATGAATAAATAAAAATAATTTACTTTAGGAAGCTACTGCATTATTCTGAAAGCTGTATCCTCAATGCTCATCAATGGAAATACATAACTTAGTCACTTTACCTATTAGGCTACAATAC
Organism: Lithobius niger; assembly: GCA_023313725.1. Lineage (NCBI taxonomy): Eukaryota > Metazoa > Arthropoda > Chilopoda > Lithobiomorpha > Lithobiidae > Lithobius > Lithobius niger. The sequence goes on from JAHWFP010181988.1 coordinate 15,610, forward strand.
TGTATCAGTGAGGGGGAGGGGGGGGTGCAAAAAGCTGCCTCAATTAAAAACAAAATCATTGAAAAGTCAATCTTTATGAACGGGGGAGGGTAAAATTCGTTCAGAGCTATAAATTTATCATGGTACCCACTCCTTTTAGACTTCCCAAAAATATTGCCCCTCTTCCCCCCCCCCATTCCCAATCAGTTATTTAATGCCGAAATACAAAGAAAAATCTGAAACTTTCAAGTGTGAGAAGTGTTGGTTTCCTACGCGTTGAAATAAAAAAGCCAACTTCCCAAGCGTTGTTTTGCCGCACAGCACGTCAGTTATCCGTTCGATAAAAAACGTGACCCCCCGCTCCTAACGTTTCAACTACCTCTAACACAAAGCTTTATTTTACCCGCCTCCCCCCCCTTTTTTTCGCCCCCCCCCCCCCCCCACCCATCCCATTCATAAACATTGACTCGTTCCTTAGTTTTTTATTGTACAAAAAAAAAATCGAATTTCTGTGTTGAAAAAATTAATTTCTCTAATAAAGAAAAATAATAAAACCCTTATAAACACGTTACGAATCCCGCGTAATCGAAATCGAATTCATTAAAAAAATGTGTACATCAAAAAACATTACTTTGCTTTCAAGATTTATCACGTTTTTTTATGTCGCAATAATTGAACCAAATTACTGCTCATTGCACGAAATAAAACAAAGACCAAAAAAAAAAGAGGAAAAAAAATCCTGAATTTCTACACAAAGACGGGACGGAATTCGACTAGTAACAGCTGACAGGCAATCCAGCCAGCAGCTAGCACGATGCGATGCAGGCATTCGGCCCCGCCCACCTCACTCAGACTGGGAGGGGCTTAGAAAATGACAACGCAAACCTAGTTCTACAATCGGCCACAAGATGCCAGCTCCTGCCGTGCCAACGTCGCTAACTCCCCCCCCCCCCTCCTCCGGCTCTCTCCGGGTTTTCTACGGAAATAATTTTACTTTCAACCCCTGTTTTTTTTTTACGCTTTCCGTGTTACTACGAACGACTACCATTTGCTAAAAATAAACTCTAGCTTCATATTGTTAATGGGTGTCCACGATGTGCGGCACAACATGAATAGTAGAGCAAATGTAGATGTAGACAGACGCATTGCACATCGTGCACTCCGTCCAGGGTCATTGACACCTCAATGTTATGGTTACTCATCATTTTAGCATTTTGAAGGTTATAACGGCGGCGGGAGTACCGCAATGTCAAAGTCAGCGCACTTGGACACTGAAGGTGTTCGGGAAAGGGCTAACAATTGAATAAAAAGTAACGATTGCTCCTCAATTTTCTTCCCTCAGGTGTAAAAAATCGTCCGTGTTAATAGAAAATTCTCCGTCAGTCAGCGCTCAGACGGAACTATTGATTTTTCGCAGCAATCTATTTCAGCAACCAAACTGCTCAATAAAGCTGCCAACCAGGCCCTTACACTGTTTGGTAGCGCTGCAAATACGGAAAACATCTTTAATAATATATGTTTCACGTTAAAGCTCCGAAATTGTGATATGCCAATGCTAAACTGTTGTTGTTATAGCAAACCATCCTGTAGATGCGGTAGTAATTAAATTCTGCATTTTAATTTCCCGCACAATTATCTCTTGATTATCTCAATTATCATTTATTTATCACTTTTATTGTTTTTAGAATCCAACCGTTTGAAAGCGGATTTTAGTGACATTTTTTCTTTTTTTTTTAAATACATCCCATACATTATGCATTGTAACGTCTCATGCAACCCAAACACCGCGAGCCAACGGCAATACAGCGCCCTCCATGTAATACAATCCGCAACTCCTTTGGTTACCAATCTGCATTGCCAGGTGGCCTTCCAATACTCAACAGAAAGTCAGAAATATGTTTCACACGACAAAAATGCAAACAAGTAAATGCGTATGCCGTGTTGGGGGGGGGCGGGGCCGGACAATCTGATGGAAAGAAATTTTGATGTAACGTTCTGTAATCTATCTTGATGGAATTAGAGATTAGTTGCGGTTTCTGACGTTATATGTACAGCGAATGGGGGTGGGGGGAAAGATTGGTACACCAAAATGTCCGTGCGCCTCGGAATGTGCACCAAATGTCCTACACCAAAATGTGTTCCCCTTTTGTTGTGCTCGGGACAAAAGTGGAATAGGACATTCCCGGACTGGGAATACGTTGGATCCCCCAATCTTTTCCCAACATAGTTTGTTTTTGTGCATTTATATTTATTTATTATTAAACAATCAGTGCCGGTTTTCTTCAAAGAATTCGGCATAGCATACCAATCAATGTAAAACAAAAATTAAATGGACGTGCGAGCAAGTCAAGAAGAAAATAAGACTGAAACTTATACTGTAAATTCTTAGCTCAAACATACATTTTTTATCGAAGGTGTAATAGGATCTGCTTGAAAATAGTAATCAAGCCTTATCTTGAAGGAAAGAGCTCTGACAATGTAAACTGGGAGGGAGATCCACAGGTGATGTCGATGGGGAAAGGAATTTCGTACGGAATAATTGAGTACTTTTGCGGAAGTATGATTGCTGGCCGGAATTTAATGCAAGGAGATTCATGAAGGACACGGTGGTGGTGGTGGTGGGGCGGGGTGGGGGGTCGCATAAATGAACATTCGACACAACTGTCAATGGTTCTAATTGCCGGCACGAAGATATTTACAACCTGTAAATTTCTGCAATGCACCTTTCTCCCTTGAGGTTTTTTCTCTATCCCGATCCAGTCAGCTGTGCAACGGCGCATGCACGCAGCCCACCTATAAAAGCTTTTGGCCCAGGTCTGCCGTCATCTCTTTTCCTCAAGCTCCTGTACAAGACAGTCGCTCCTCCTTTCTCTCCAACCCGACGCCCTGAAGACGCCCTTTGCCGTCAGAAGAAATCCACCTGGCCCTTTGTTCGAAGACTCTTCGCCCTGAAGATGTCCCTTTCTTCAAAGACCCTTTGCCCCGTAGAACAAACTACAACCATATGAAGCCTTCTTTTGATGACCCTTCACCCCGAACGACGACTTTCAACAGAAGAAGCCTTCGTTTGCACACTCTTCACTACCTTCAACTAAAGAAGCCTTCGTTCGAAAATCCCTCGCCCCGTACGACGACTTTCAACTTATGAAGCCTTCGTTGACAAACCCTTCGACCCGAAGGATAACTTCAACTACATGTAGCCTCCGTTGAAGAAACTTCGTCCTGAAGGACAACCTTCAACTATAAGAAGTCTTCGTTTGAAGACCCTTCACCTCGAAGGACATCCTTCAACTATAAAAAGCCTTTGTTCGAACACCGTTCGTTCCGAAGGACGACTTTCAACTATAAGAAGCCTTCGTTTGCGGACCCTTTGCACACAGTAAGATTCTTAGCCAAGCGCTCTATGGGGCCTTCGTTCGACACATCATGGCTTGACATATTGGACGCATCAACATCCCAAAGATCAATCGCATCTCCCATGCAGACGATGACACCCTTCGCCTCCTCCTCCTCCGTCACACACTCAACCTGCTTCTCTACACGCAAGTGTTCTGAAGCACCAACATTCGTTGCTGATTTTCAGGCCCTGATCACCATCTCTAAATACAGTTGGCCATCCCTCACCAATGTGTACTGCAGTCCTCCATGATGTCTGCCCTCACTACTGTTATTTGCAGCTCTGCCAACCCAAAGCCATCACAGCCCGTTGCACCTGCCAGCGCAGTTCCCTTAACACCGATCACCACTGCCACTCAGCCGCTTGTCACCAGACTTCACTGGCTGCTCACATCTTTCTTCATTTGAAGCGTTCTGTCCCTCGCCGTCCATAACCGCTGCTTCTTCGGAGCTTCGCTGCCTGCAATCCCTCACTGCCATTCCTTGCAGTACCTTTGTCCTTTGATGTCTACTGTCCCTCGTCGACATTCACAGCTCCTTCATCCTTCGCAGCTGCCGTTCTTCATCGACAATTACTGCAGCTCCTTCGTCCTTCCCTGCCTGTTGTCCCTCACCGACACTCATCGCAGCTCCTTCGGACCTTTACCCTTCGCAGGTGCTGTCCCTCGTTGTCGTTCATTGCTGCTTCTCTGGACCTTTGTCCAGCGCTGCCTACTGTCCCTCACTGACACTCATTACAGCTCTTTCGGACCTTTACCCTTCGCAGCAGCTGTTCCTCATCGACAATTTTTGCAGCTCCTTCGGACCTTCATCGTTTGCGACCTGCTGCCCCTCGCCGACATTAATCGCAGCTCCTTCGGACCTTCATCCTTCACGGCTGCTGTCCCTTGTTGACATTCATTGCAGTTTCTTCTACCTCCTTCGCTGCCTGCTGTCCCTCTCCGACATACATCGCAGCTCCTTCGGACCTTCATAGCCGCCATCCCTCGTCAATAATCAATGCATTTTCTTCAGACCTTCGTCCCCCGTTGACTGTTCTTCGTTAATATCCGCGATAAACGTCATTCAGGTCTTTGGGTAACGTTTGGAACTATGACAAGAAAACGAATGGCTGTGACCATCACCAAAGCAAAACGTTGTGAAAGAAAGTCAGCAAAAATGAAATACAATCGTGAATACCAAACACCTTTAGGTATGGTACAGTGGTGTGAAAATTAAAATGAACACCTGGTATTTTGGTATAAAGAAGTATACTGCTTGTAGGGGCCAAAAACGTTTCAGTGGGGGTTAGTGGTGATAAGGGACAGACTTTTCCAGGTGTTTTTCGAATTTTAACTTATGCACATAATAAATTATGCACGTGCATAAGTTATATTAGCAACACATGGGAATGTCAAAAAAGTGTTTTAAGTTGACAAATAAATAAAGCACAATAAAAATAGATAATGTGTGAAAAAAAAATTTTTTTTCTTGGTCCCCAGTGCTTGCTATCGAATTTCTAAAAATGCCATAAAATATTGATTAATAGTGTCTGAAACATAAAGCAAACAATGCTGATCAACAGTACAGAAGACAACAATAGAGAACAAAACCCATTGTTGCGTTTGTGATTGTTGTCCCTTCTTACTTCATGGCACAGGTAGCCTAATAAGTGAATGGTGCTATTCTCCCTGATTAATGCAATGAAATTGTTTTAACGGAGAGAATACAGGCATGAAATAAATCCTGGCTGATATTCTGTGTCTGTATAGTTATGGTTTAATGCTCATTAGCCTAGATGCAGACGAAAAAAATTCCTTCATTTGCAGAAGACTGTCAATTCTTTTGTATTAATTTTGTTTTAGGTGTTTTTTTACCAAAAAAAAGTTTTTTTTAATGCCTTTTCTTCCTCCCCTCCCCGAATGGCCTTTTGTTTACGACGACCGATCATGTAGGCTCACGATCTGTAAAGTAATTGTGTTTGTATTCCTTTCAGTTTTGTTTTGTGTGTGTATAATGTATCGATGTTTTGTAAGCCGACAGGCTCATTTTAATCTGCCATATGACATCGTGAAAAGAGGACTAACAGGTAATTTATCGAGTTAGCGATTTCGTTTGTCGATTTGAGAAAACGATTGGTGTGTAGGCCATAACCACAGTTAAAATGAGCACCTACCTTAGACTGGTTACGACAGAAAAGTCAATAAATAATAATAAAAAAACATTCGTCGGCACTGATTAATTTTTAGAAAAAGGGTCGATAAACAAATTTCTCTTTTTATGGCCTTATGTGTAATAAGCAAATAACAACCGTTGTGACATCTGGGGACTACAGTGAAATAACTAAATACAGATGCAAACCTATTTACGTTGCCTTTTGGACTTATGTCCGACTGCCTGAGCGGCGAATCGAACCCAGGACCTTTGAAACCAAAGGCCGAGGTCCTACCGCTGAGCCAGACTGAAACGGCCAAAAGGAAACGTCCATAGGCAGCATTTAACACGTGCATATATACATATAAATAAACTAGTGAAAACTACTACAGTGAAAACTAGTGTGCAGCTACATTTTTCATCTTTTTACGTGTCACTTTATTATTCATATTAAAGTAAAATTCTTGAGGGGCTGCAGTATTTTGGTCGATAATGTGTTCTAAAACAGTGGCCTTCTACGTGGCTTTTGTTGTTTTGGCCCAAATGGACGAATACTGACCACAATCTCGGACCGACGTCTTAGTGGTCCTGTAGACCGGTTAAGTGTGTAATGCTGCTAGACTGATATACGAGATAGTTGATAAAAGTTATTAGATGATTATAACATCTTTTTTCATCTGTGTTCAACGTGTAAGACAGCTTGCTTAATTTATTTTTAATTATCTGTTCTTTTTTTAAATACTTTATGAGGGTTCATATTTAAAACGTAATCTATTGTTTCATCATTCTTCCAAAACGAATTTACTGCATTAAAGAGAGAATAAGACCATTAGATTTGTTTCTGGGCACTGGATATTGAATTAGATTAGGCTAGATTACAAGCAAAGGCAGCGAGATGGAAGGTTCAACCATTCCGCGACTTGTTGTCCCCAAATAGGTGTGTCAGTTTGTCTGTGTGTTTGTCTGCTTGGGACACGACAACGTTCGTAATTGTGTTCTCATTCGGTAGAAATTTCATGAAAAGAGAGCTTTAATTCACGAATTGAAGAGTTCGAATATGAAATTGCAGCATCAAGTAGTTTGAAGTAGGCCTATTTAGGCTTTCCATTGGAGTGCTAGCAAAGCTAGTCGTGCACACTACATGGATAGATCAAAGCCCTTTTCCATAATATGCCATACTGAAAGTTCTTTTAGTGTGAAAAATGCAGAAAATAATTACAAATGGTAATTAAAACATAATTACTAATTTAAAATTTACGTATTGAAACAGTGCGATCACTTCTTTTATCTAGAAGTAATCTAACACTTCGCCTATCAAGTTCAGAAGGTGTTTGTTTGTTGACGTCTGATTGTTGTTGTTCAAGTCAAGTTATCATAGCCTGTATATTTCAGTGCTGTCTGCCGTTACCCTAGACATTAAACCGACGTTTTCTAGGAGTGAATATTAAACCCTAATGAAACAGAAAGCTTTAGAAATTGTGTACTTTACTAATTAAACATTGCTACTGATAGTAGCAATGTTTTAGTTTTCATTTAACCTTCGAAATATTAGACGGTGTGATTAGCTTGGTTTTGGTATGTTGATATCTCTCCTTTGAAGGGCCGAACCAATCTGAACTTGGCGGCCCCTTTTACCAGTTTTTGATATGACAGTAACATTTCGGAATCAAAAAATTAAACTACTTTATCACGGTACTTGTTTCTGTTTATAATTAAATGTAATTCAACAGGCACTTTATTGGAATTATAATTAATCAGCGACCATTAATTATATCCAAGCTAATCTTTTCTTCAGGCTGGTCAATAAACAACTTGCAATTACGTTTTCACAAGGAGCCCACAGCCAATTTTCCTAAAGCAAAACCATAAAACAATGAAAAGGGGTGATATCATACGAACATCCCGTAAGGGTAAAGGACCAAGCAAGTGTTCGCATCATTAAGTAGTGATAGCAGACAGCCAAAGAGTATCATACAAACCACGGTGATTGTCAGTAAAGCTTGAGTGAACACGGTTTGGACCACAAACATGATGGCAGCGGTTTTGACTCTAATATCACTATTTTATATGGCGAAAACGTCATTGGTTTTTTTTTCGCCTATTCGTTTTTTTGTGTGATCATTTATACTCCAGATTAGAGGCCAGGTGGCAAAGCCATCCACCGGCGCTCGTAGAGATTAGTGTTGAATTTGTTCATGGAGCACAGGGCAGGTCACGTGACAGAAGCACAAGGTGGGAATCACGTAGGTGAAACAGTTACGAAAAATATTCAGAATTAAACTTTGCACACAACGGATATTGTAGCATCATTCGCCTAGTAATCGTGATCGTCAGAACTCAATTCCATGCCAATAGTAAGCTACTCCAAATTTTTAGTCCCATTATGACTAACTTTATCAAGGTAACTGAATGAATGATTGCACATCAATATTACAAAATCTAATTATATAAATGTGTAAAATGAATCCACATTTTCTATACTAATGTGTCGCCATCTGGCAGTCACTTTGATAAAAGCTACCATAGGCCGAAAGTTTGGGAATATTTTAGTGTTTTGGTGAGAACAAGTGACCGACCTGTGTTTTTTTAACATTAGATTAGCTTTATTAGGTATGCCTATCCATAACTCAGTCGCATTTTCTGCTATAGCCTACTCAACAAGAAACCTGTTAACTCTGGAATTTGAATTTGAATTTATTCCAGGGCCCGGAGCCTTGGCCCGAATCCGTACGCCACAAGTCAGAAAGCACAACAATCACAAAGGCAACAATAGGTTTCCGTTCTGTATTGTTGTCGTTCTGTACTGTTGAATTGGCATTGTTTTGAATTATGTTCCAGACACTATTAATCGGCATTTTATGGCCTTTTTAGAAATTCGATAGCAAGCACTGGGGACCAAGAAAAAAAAATTTTTTTTCGCACATTATCTTTTTTTATTGTGCTTTATTTATTTACCAACTTAAAACACTTTTTTGACATTCCCATGTGTTGCCAATATAACTTATGATGTGCATAAGTTTAAAATTCGAAAAACCCTGGAGAAGTATGTCCCAGATCGCCCCTAACCCCCACTGAAACGTTTTGGCCCCCACAAGCAGTATACTTATTTTATACCAAAATACTAGGTGTTCATTTTAATTTTCACACCACTGTACAAGTTAATTCAGTTCTTGGACGACGAAACCTAAATGAACAATTCACAGTGCACACAGCTAGCTACACGCAAACCAAGCAGGGAACTAGTTAGCCAGTCTTCGATTCCAAGTGGAAAGACGGTAATTTGTATCCCCATAGATTAGAAGGTTAAATAGATATAGCATCCTACTTCTTTCAGTTCTACGTGAGGTCCTAGCCATAGTTGCAGCTACTAATACCTTTGATAATGCTTTGCCTTCGGGCACCTTCGATAGCAAACGCATTATCAGAGGTATTAGTAGCTGCAACTACCGCCACGGCTCCACGTAGAACTTGAAGAAGTAAGATGCTATATCTAGTTTACTTTCTAAGCTATGGTATCCCTAAGGGATTGTTGTTGCACCAATGTACCTAATCTCGGAGAAGGGGTATTAACTGGTCAAAATAGAGTACATCGGATTACTTGCAAACATGGATGACCAAAGATTACCGTTGATTACTAAGAATACCTTTTGTACTGAAGGGTTTCCCCAACCTTACACCCTCCCTGTTTGCTATTTTATATGAAACCTTTCTCCTCCCAGTCTTTGGTTACTGAACCCAAATTTGTCGCCCCTACAATCTTTACTCACTTAATCGTCATGAAACCTACCAACATTTCCTTACAAATGGTGTCTCGCTATTAGTTCCTTACCTTACTTCGATCGCCTACGTAAACTTGAGCTTACCTCCATTTATGATCGTTCCCTATAATGTGGCGAATATAAAATATATTTTGCGCATATATACAATATTTTGTCAAATATATAAATATTTTAACATATATAAAATTATGTTCCATATATAAAATATTTTCCATGTATAAAATATTTTCCATATATAAAATGTTTTCCATATATGCAGTTTTTTCCATATATAAAGTTTTTGTGCGCATCAATCTGCGCAGGTCTCCGCCCAAGGTGAGCAACCCCATCTACCGGCAGACAGTGCAACTATGGCCTTGTTGCGACGTTAGCTCCTGTTGCCTATTAACGCAACAGGACAGAACAGAACGCAATTCATTTGCAAGTAGGCTTCAAATTTAAAGCAGTTTTGAGAAAAAGCGTAAAATAAAATGTACGTTTAAATATTGTGTTAGTATGCTTACACCATGATAGAAAAAAATAGGAATTAATTACATCTCTGCTATAAAAATGAAATTTCGTAGCACAGTATCATTTCTACGATAATTACTTCTTTCTGCCATGGCGTTAAGCTTACTTTTAATACTAAGGCAGCATTTAAATTCACGGTTTTATTTTTAAGAGTTTCTTTCAAAACAGCTTTAAAATTGATCCTTATTGCAGGTAAGCTGCCTTCTGTTTGCGGGCAGTAGGAGCTATCTTGCCACATGATGATGCAGGACCATGGGCCCTGTCTCGACTTGATCGCTTTCATCACGTCCATTTCACTTTCGACACAAAACGTAAGATACAACGTCGAATACGTTTTGAAAACACCTCATAATGAGAGTCCCGAACCCCTTGCGAGGTGACACTGTCGCAGTCGACCAACAAAATGTAACGGCTATTTTTAAGAGCTTTAGGGCGTGACGGTACGAAACTTCCGGTACAGTGGTACTTGTGCTACAACACTTCGTTGCGTATGATTACGGTACAACTTGTTTCTGATTTAAAAATTCTGCGTATCTTGGATATGCATGTAACGCATGCACTAATAAACTAGTCAATTATTACAGTTGTTCGCTGAATGCGTAGACATTCATGACATTTATTTGTGTAGAATTTATTGATTTACTATTCGCTTGCAACCGCAATCGCTTCTAACGCCGCAACAAGGCCATAGTTGCACTCTCTGCCGGTAGATGGGGTTGCTCACCTTGGGCGGAGACCTGCGCAGATTGATGCGCACAAAAATTTTATATATGAGGATTGCGCGAGGAAACTTCATATATATGGAAAAAATTGCATATATGGAAAACATTTTATATATGGAAAAAATTTTATATATGGAAAGTATTTAATTTATGGAAAATATTTTATATATATGGAAAGTATTTTATGTATGGGAAATAATTTATATATGGAATAAAATTTAAATATGGAACACAATTTTATATACGTTAAAATATTTATATATTTGACAAAATATTATATATATGCGCAAATTTTTTTATATATTCGCCATATTATATATATTTTAGGTAACTTAATTATGTCCCAAACGGCGCCTCATAGAATACTGCGGATTACCAAACACTTGTACACCTGATTACCAAAGTTAATAACCCCTCGATCTCAGGTCAGTCTGACCCTACTTTCTCAGCAAGAGTGGATTGATTTTAAATAAATTTGAAATGAATTAAGTATTAATTCCCCACAAATCCTCATCATGAAGAAAATGCAATTTTTGTTTGGTTGGGTTTGCCCTTCTCTGGAAAACCAATCGGTAGTCTACCATCCAGAGCCAGTCTTAACACTCAAGGTCTAACCCGAAAGCTAGAAAAATTCGATAAGTGCAGGGTGTCAGGTACACCCCTAGGGATCCTCACTAGGGTGGATGCAGACTCATGAAGTAGCGCATCTTTCCTGTATGACGCCATAAGTAAAATGGCGTCCAAAAATGGCAACCAAAAAACAGATATTTGCTTCTAGCACCTAAACCATTCATCCGATCGAAAATAAACTGTTACCAATTATGTTTAGAATACAATTTCCTTTAGAAAAAATTCTATTCATTTTTTTCGTAAAATTAACCCTTCTGGCCGAAATTCGTCATTTAAGTTCTATTATGTATGCTTAGATACAACAGCGCACATGTGTCTTATAATTCCTAACTTTACACCGCTGCAATGTTAGTTCTAATTACGATCCACTAGCATAATTGGGCTTAAATGAAAGGTGAAGGTGTATATTTTCCAACAAGGGTAATTAAAACGATTTACTTTAATTAGAAGCTAAGCTACGACAGTGTTTATCAACGTTGTAGCACTTTGACTTTCGCGCTATATTATAACAAGAGCCGTCTTTAAACTGCTTCAGTAGTCGTTCTAATTCAGATAAATAGATGTGATTAGGTTTAGATGAAAGATGAAGATGTATATTTTTCAACAAGGGTAATTAAAACAATTTATTTTAATTAGAAGCTAAGCTACGGCAGGTTATCTACGATGTAGCGCTTTGATTTGTATCTTTTTACGATAAGTTGCATGTTTAAACTGCTGCAGTAGTTGTTCTAAATTAGATAAATGGATGTAATTGGGCTTATATGAAAGATGAAAATGTATACGTTCCAACTAGGGCAATTAAAACGATTTATTTTAATAAAGAGCTAAGCTATGACAATTTTTCTACATTATAGCGATGTGCTTTTTGCGTCATATTATAACAAGTTCCGTCTTTAAACTGATACAGCAGCCGTTCTAACTCAGATAAATGGATGGGATTAGGCTGAGATGAAAAATGAAGATCTGTATCTTCAACTTTCATCTAAGCCTAATTACATCCGTTTATCTGAATTAGAACGGCTACTGCAGCAGATTAAAGATGGAACGTGTCATAGCACGACACAAAAATTAAAGCGCTACAACGTACTGCCATAGCTTAGCTTGTAATTAAAATAAATCGTTTTATTTATCATTACTGGAAAATATACATCTTCGTCTTTCATTTAAGCCTCATTACATCCATTTATATAATTTAGAACGACTGCGACTACTGCACCAGTTTAAAGACTGAACTTATCATAAAATGATACAAAAGTCAAAGCACTACTATGTAGATTAACAGCCGTAGCTTAGTTTCTAACTAAAATAAATCGTTTTAATTACCCTTATAAGAAAATATACATCCTCATCTTTCATCTAAACCTAATCACATCCATTTATCTGAATTAGAACGGTTACTGCAGCAGATTAAAGATGGAACGTGTCATAGCACAACGAAAAAATTAAAGCGCGACAATGTAGATAAACTTCCAAATCTTAGCTTGTAATTAAAATAAATCGTTTTAATTACCCTTACTGGAAAATATACATCTTCATCTTTCATTTAAGCTAATTACATCCATTTATCTAATTTAGAATGACTACTGCAACAGTTTAAAGCCCGAACTTATCGTAAAACGATACAAAAATCAAAGCACTACAATGTAGAAAAACAGCGGTAGCTTAGCTTTTAATTAAAATAAATCGTTTTAATTACCCTTATTATAAAGTATACATCTTCATCTTTCATCTAAACCTAATCAAATCTATTTATCTGAATTAGAACGGCTACTGCAGCAGTTTTAACATGGATCTTGTTGTAAAATGGCTTCGAAAATCAAAGCACTACAACGTAGATAAACTGTCGTAGCTTAGATTCTAATTAAAATAAATCGTTTTAATTTTCCTCGTTGGAAAATATACGTCTTCACCTTTCATTTAAGCCCAATTATGTTGTGGATTTAAGTAGAACTAACATTGCAGCTGTTTAGAGTCAGGAATTATAATACACATGTACGCTGTTGCATCTATAACATAAATACATGGCCTAATAGAACTTAAATGACGAATTTCGGCCCGAAGAGTAAATTTTACGAAAAATATGAATAGAACTTTTTCTGAAGGAAATTTTATTCTAAACGTAATTGGTAGCCGGTTATTTTCGATCGGATGAACGGTTTAGGCGCTAGAAACAAAAATCTATTTTTTTGGTCGCCATTTTTGGACGCCATTTTACTTATGACGTCATACAGGAAATCTGCACCACTTCATATGAGTCTACATTCACCCTAGTGAGGATCCCTAGGGGTGTAGCTGACACCCTGCAAGTATGGAATTTTACTGTCTCGTAAACTATAGAGCTCTTTTTGAGGTTGGCTGGCGGACTACGGCTACAAACAAGTTGAAGAATGGCATAAAAAGAATGGAAATTGAAGCATTTTTGTTTAAGCTTATTGTTATCGATCCAGCTTCATCCTTGATCACAAAGAAGGGGAAAATCTCCCCCCCCCCCCCCCCCCCCACTCCCTCGCAAGATACTAAACTTATACTACTACTTCGTTTTGGAAAGTGGCATTTTCCTGTCTCGCCTGCCTAAAGTGGCACTATCATCGATTAAAAGTCTGCAGAATCTGGCAACATCTAGTATCATCTAGCACTTACTAGAATGAAGCGAAGGAATGCACAACGCAATCTAGATACACGCTAGTGTGTTGCCGCCAAGTAACAGAAGTTCATCCCATTGTAGACATCCGATTGTTAAAAAATTGATTGTTAATGATAAAAAGGCGATATTGATTGGTAATGATACAGGCAGACATGTGTCTGTTGACTGTAAGCAATTAAAAGCATATTTTGGCATGTTGAGGATAAATCCAAATGTGACAGAAATCTTTCAAATTGTTGTAAATGTAAGGGAAAGGTGCAGGCCTGCAGGGATAAAGAAAAAAATTACGTTAAAGGCTGAGTATCCACCATTCATAGAGAGAAAGATGCGTCAATAACGTTGTTTTTATGCTACTGACTAGCTAGTAACTAACGCTGGCCCCATGTTAAATCCAATAGACTAACTAACTGCTCATGGCTAGCGCAAAATTGAGAAGGCCTACGTAGCTGAACTTTTGCACACGGATGCATGGTGATCTGAGGATGGTCCTTTTGTTGGATTGGGGGGTTGCAGGACAAATGCGTGGGAGGGTTTTGAAATTCACCACCAGCGAATTTAAATTTCGTTTCTTTTTCAAGTTGCAACCAAAGATTTCAAGCTACAATGGTCCTTAGATTTATTGTAAAAGCCTGGACGAACTTAACACTGAACTATAACGAAGGACAAACTAAGCAAACATTAACGTTGCCGTGGATTGCGTAAGAATAAAGGGATGCACGTTAGATGATGGCTACGCAACAATACGAGCATCCATGAGCTAACGGGGTTTCGTTCTGCTGTTTTAGTAACGGTGACCTTCGGGGGTTTCTGCATGACAAAATGTCAACGAAGAAAGCAAACGACAAAAATTCTAAATTTTGCTGATGTAACGGCTAATTATTTATAGACATAAAATTCCTCAAAAAAAAAAAAGGTAGAGCGAAATGTAAGACGGTGCGCATACATTTTGTATGTTCATAGTCCGAAGTTACATGTGTATATCAACTGCAAGCAACTAAAAGCATATCTTATCATGTCGAGAATAATCCAAATGCTGCCGAAATCTTGAATAAGTAGATGCAGGGATAAACAAGACAACTAAAGGGCTTGCGCTGATTGAGTGAGTGAAACAAACAAAATCAGCAATTGGTAGCCAGTATCTGGGATTGAAAAGCATGTGAAAAATGGTCGTACAATAAACTAAGCTGTGTCAATTTGGCTAATCTAACGGCAATGGTAAATTTTAAAATTATCCATGTGAAAATGTATAGATATAAAACTTCTCCAGAATAAAAGTACAGATGAAAATAAGACGGTGGAACCTTTTGTCGTTCAGTCCTATGAAAGTTGTTATATCCACCCAAAACCAAAACTGGTGTAAAAAGCCGGCAAGTTTCCAAAAACGATCGGCGCCTTTGAAGAACATCATCCCTGGCTTATATCATTCAACCAGGGAAAGGCCGCCAAGGTTAATCCTATTAGCCAACTTAATCTCGCCGAATAATACTTTGGACGTTACGCTATGTCTAAGCCTTTTTTGGAACCAGGTAAAATGACCCATATCACGTTAAAAATTGGGCTTAGACGCAATTATACCTCCCTTCTACGAGTTCGAGGTTATCGTCCACGGAGACCCATATCGAAGTTTGAAGATCAGCCTCTGGCTAGGGGTAACTAGGCTTAGACACAAATAATCAGAAACCCGCTCCAAATCGTATTTCGTATTTCGTAAGCTTATAAAATACGGATGTAAGCCTTAAAAAACTTAAAGCCCTAAAGGAACAGATATTAGAAAAAGACATGTAAGCCATCAGCGTCGCACTAATACGTGTAAAAGAATCTCCAGCGACCCAAAAAACAAGCTGGATCTTCTTTTACA
>JAHWFP010182023.1:0-10167 GCA_023313725.1 Lithobius niger
ATCTTATCCTCACGTACCAAATCTTAAACCACCTCATTGACGTTCAGGCTGCTGACTTTTTCTGTCTTTCTCATACCATGACCAAGAGGCACCCCCTTAAACTCTGTGGAAGTATTTCCTCCGGCAACGTGCGTCACAGGTTTTTTTCTGAACGTGTGGTCGAGGCATGGAATGCTCTGCCCGTCTCGGTTGTTCTTTCCCCTTCACTTGATCCCTTTAAAAATCGGCTGGACCACTTTCTTGCTTAGGCTTTTTTTGGTGGTTGGCCCCTGGTTGGTCGGTGTTTTTGGTGTTGGGGTGGGGGGGGGGGGGGGGGGGGTGGGTGCTTCTTGGCTTTTAGCTTGCACCGTCGGGTTTTTCTATTCTATTCTATTCTATTCTAAGTTATATTTGAAGAGAATTGTATTATGCACTAACTTCCCGGACAGCAATCAACGAACTATTAAACCAACGGGCGTTTAAAACTCCTGGTTTTTATTTTAGACAAACATGTTAAAATATTCGCACTTTACATTTACCAATTTACAACTTAGTTTAGTTTATAAAAATTACGCGTGAACTTGGCTTAGTTCAATAAACAATTTCAAATAGAAACAGTGATTTTAGGCAACGGGAATTTCGCAAAAGAGCCCTCTAAATTACGAACAGTCTCGACTGTGTAGTAATAGTAGACCTGAACCTACAGTTATGTTTCAAAATGGAACACCCAAAAGATCAAACCGTCCCCATCAGAATATCATGTTAGAAAAGGAATGTACACTCCATGAAGTACTGCGCTTCTGCAAATCTAACTGACCCGACGGCCTTTGTTTACATTAAGCTACGTTAATGAAACTGTGAAAAAAAAAAAGCTGGTTTTAGGAAGGGACCGTGAACCCTTATGTTATGGCCGTAAACATCCGAAATGCCGTTTGGCTTAATGCACCATAAGTTTTATATTCAAAGCTAAGAGGTTAGATTTAAAATTAAACTATAAAATTTGAAATCAGAGTCCAAAAATAAACTTTCAATTTAAACTAAGTCATACGAACCAACTACCTTTGCCTGGCATGGCAACAATCGGACCGCGGCATCTCCACTCCCGACCGGTGTAGCTACCTCTAGCTTTGAGATTCTTGAGCTGTGCTAACGAAATTCTCCTGGGTCTGGGTTTTTATGCCTTCTGCCTGGCCGGCAGGTAGAGGGAAAGCGCGGTCCCGTTTACACGCCCCCACATGGAGGACTTTATTCGGGGTTCCTCCAAATAAATGCTCCTCCAAATAAATGCTACAACAGAAAGGTCAGTGCACACAAGATATGCCAAAGAACAAGACTGCCAAGCCATGTAAATAAATTGCATAAATAAATGCACCAAGGAATACACCTTCTGAGGAATACACCTCCCATGAAATACATCACCACAAGTTATAAAAAATACACTGTTTACAAAAAATAAAAATTGCCGTTTTATATTTTTGCGGGACTGACGTTTTTGTGGCTCAAGAAATTTTTTGTAAATAAAAATTACAAGTTTAAAGGGACACTATTTGCAAAAATTAACCTTGTGCAGTTCGCGCTGCTTGTTGCAGGAAATTCTTACAGGCCACAAAGAAAATTGGAGCAAAAGACAGTTTATATGAATAAAAACGCTGTTTTCGGATTATATAAGTTACAGTTTCAGGGTTTTTGTAGTTGTTAATTCAATTGAGATAATCGCAACATTTAATGCTCTAACCAGTCAGCCATGCACAGAAAGTTATTTTTTTTATCTGGGAAAACCTCGAAAAAAGACCCCTGGGTGCACTCCTCAGGACCTAGCTTGCAATAAGGATCGGAATAGAGGGTACTATAAGCGCATGCGCAACTATCAGCTCTATTTAAAGTTAACAGACTACCACTGGAATGGTTTAAGGTTACCAAACAACTTGTTTTACATGAAAATTCTCACACTGAAAGGTTTTTAGGTATGACCCATAACTTAAAACATAAAATACAATGCTGGGAGGTTTTATGGATAATAACCAGCAACCTTTAAATGACAGAGTTAACCTTTTGCCCTCAGAGGTAAAACAGACAGTTTTTTTTATAAAGAAAACCGTTTCGTTTAAAACTTAAAGAAGGGCCAACCGGGAACAAGTTGCAACCCCCGTAGAATATTCCTAATGAATATTTAATCAGCGTCGTTACAATCTTTGTCAATATTCTCCCACAAAGGGAGACGTTGATAGTGACAAAAAGAGTAAAACATAGGGACTTAAAATTTAGGCGTGAAGTCCAAAACGGGAAATAGCTGAAAGTTCCTTTTGGTGTGGTTGCATTTTCAATATACCACTTAACAAAATTTAAAGATAAAAATTAATTTCCAGTCAATTTGTACTGAAAAATGAAGTGTTTTAACAATTAATGTTTAAACAAAATACCTGCTGAGAGTGTCAGCATTTACGTGAACTTTCCAGGTTTGTATCTAACCGTGTAGTCGTAATCTTGTAGGGTTAGGCTCCACCTAAGCAATCTGGGATTTTTGCCAGACATTTGCTTGAGCCAGTGCAACGGGTTGTGATCGGATTCTATGACAAACTTTGTTCCATAGATGTAGGGACGCCATTTGGCAACGGACCAGATCAAACACGCATTCTTTTTCTGTCGACCCATAGTTTTGCTCACGTGCTGTCAGTTTACGTGAAACGTAAAGACAGGGGTGTTCATCTTCTCCAAACACTTGTGACAAAACACAACCCATACCTCGGTCGGAACAATCACACTGCAAAATGAATGTCTGTGTGAAGTCGGGGGCTCTTAGGACAGGAACGTCACTAAAGAGTTTTTCAACGTGTTAAAAGCAGCTTGCTTTGACTCATCCCAAATGCCTGGATCCGGTGCATCCTTTTTCAAGGAGAACGTAAGACATGCACAGATTTCAGAATAGTGAGGGATCTATCTTTGATAATAGCCGAGCAAACCGAGAAAGGAACGGACATCTTTCTTAGTTTGTGGTCGTGCAAATTTTTTCACGGCCAAGACCTTCACCTCGGAGGGTGTACGGGATCCATTGCCAAATTCATGGCCAAGGAAAATAGCTTTGCTGCAAGCGACCTGCGATTTCTTGGCGTTAACCGTCAATCCGGCCTTCTTGACAGCAGAGAGGAAATTGTAAATGTTTTCGAGATGCTGTGGCCACGTTTCGGCCCCTACAGCAGTGTCGTCTTGGAAGGGTGTGACCTACTCTTCCATGCCACGTGTGACATTATCCATGAGCTTCTGGAAGCAGAATGGAGCGTTTTTCATCCCCATGTTCATCATGAGGGGAGCAAACTTCCCAATGGGAGTTGTGATGGTGGCGGCCATTGAAACCTGTGGCGTCAAGCGCACTTACCAGAATCCATGATTGAGGTCAAAGATAGAAATATATTTCCACTTAGCTGCACGTTCAATACATTCCTCAATGTTAGGAATTGGGTAGTGTTTGGTTACCGTATTGTTGTTTAGCTCTCTGTAGTCAGCTACAAGACGTGGGCTGGCATCTTCTTTTTGTACAATGATCATGGGTGAACCATGTGGGGAATCAGTTTCGATGATTAAACCCAAATCAAGTATACGCCTGATTTCCGTGACGATCAAATCCCTTTAGAATTTCGCGTGGCAATAATACTTACAGGGTTTGATTTTGGAATCAAGTAACTCAACGTCGTGAGTGACAAGATCAGTGCGTCCTGGTAAAGTAGTACTGGCGGCCGTAGCAGTAAGGTAGTAAGTAGTAAGTAGTAAGTAAGTAAGTAAGTAAGTAAGTAAGTAAGTAAAGTAAGTAAAGTAAGTAAGTAAGTAAAGTAAGTAAGTAAGCAGTAAGTAGTAATGGTAAAGTAGTAATGGCGGCCTTAGCAGTAAGGTGGCCATCTCCAGGCTGACCTGTCCATACATGGTCGGTGTGAGGAAGCTCACGTTCATCATTATAAGAATGATTCCTAGACCACTACTCCCTAGGCAGAGAGGGTTTGAGAAGGTTTACATGATATAGGGTTTCCTTTTGCAAACCAAACGATATTTTTACAAGATAGTTGGTATCTGATAATCGTTTCAAAACTTCACAGGGTCCATCCCAATAAATATCTAACTTATTGGTTCGTGCTGGTTTAAGGACCTGAACCTTATCACCAATTTTGAACTTGCGTTCAACTGCCTTGACGTCATAGTATGATTTGTTTTTCATCTGACTTTTAATGATGTTCTCCTGAGAGAGTTCACGAGAATACTTGAATCTCTGGCGCAAGTCCAAGATGTATTCTAATACGGAAGGATGAACTTCTGGTTCGATCCAGTGGCTTTACACCAAGTCCAGTGGGCCTTTGAGGTTGCGTCCGTAGACCATCTCAGCTGGAGTGAATCCAGTGCTCTCATGAGGAGCAGTTCTCAGGGCAAACATTGCTCCTGGTAAGCACCTCTCCTAATCGTGGGGATGCTCGTAACAGACAGCTCTAAGCACCACTTTGAGTGTCCTGTGGAAACGTTTCACGCTGTTGGATTGCGGGTGGTTTACACTTGAATTAACACACTTTATACCGCATTTTTCCAAGAATAAAGTTGTAAGTTCTGATACGAAACACGAGCCTAGGTCGCTTTGGAGCTCGACTGGAAAGCCTAACCTAGAAAAGACAAGGAGGAGAGCATCTACAACGCTCTGGCTGTTGGCCTCTTTAAGGGGCATGGCTTCGGGAAACTTTGTTGCCGGGTCAAGTAATGACAAGATATACTTATCCTACTAAGCCTTACCGGTAGGCTTGATGGGGCCGACGATATCGATTACGTATCGGTTGAACGGCTCGTCATCCATGGGCACGAGCACCATGGGGGCAACAAACTTCTGTCCAGATTTACCATTTTTCTGGCAGGTTAAACATGTAGAAACAAAATTGTCAATGTCGGTAAAACAATGGGGCCAGTAAAAATTAGTCAACACTCTATCCTTTGTTTTGGATCGGACTACATGCCCAGCCCATGCGTTTGCATGTGCGGTGTTTAAGACTAAATCTCTACACCCCTTAGGAAGCACTAGTTGTTTCTTGATTAATGGTCTTCCTAAAGGCCGAAAGGGCTTGCGGAAAAGCAATCTT
This sequence comes from Lithobius niger, assembly GCA_023313725.1. Taxonomy (NCBI): domain Eukaryota; kingdom Metazoa; phylum Arthropoda; class Chilopoda; order Lithobiomorpha; family Lithobiidae; genus Lithobius; species Lithobius niger. The sequence goes on from JAHWFP010182023.1 coordinate 5,085, forward strand.
TCTCGATGAAAAACTGTTTATTTTCATCCTGCTGGTCCAGTGGGAACTCAGCAGTTTGCCAACATGGTTTTAAAGTTTGGCAGTCTCACTGCAACTTGGCAAATTCGGGTTTGTCAACACTCAGTAATTTTGTAAACTGATCTGACTGTGGACCTAAAATAGCTGAATCTAAGTTATCTAACTTAGGTGAAACGAAACCTTCCTGTGAAGGGGAAACAACTCTAGAATTTGCGTCACTGTCTGAGTCGTTTTCACTCTCAGATTCGATCTCACGATATCTGGGTTTAGATATCGGGAGTTGTTGGTCCACACGAGTTTGTGAACGAGTGGTAGCGTTAGAGTAAGGGGGCAGGGTCTTTAAACCTTTTTCTTCTAACACTGTTTGCGAAGGCACACCTAACAACATTTGAAAGCCCGTGAACTGCTCGGGCTTGACAAAATCCCTAGCAATGACATCGTGTGTCGAGCCAGTGTCTCTCAAAACAAGACATTTGGTACCATTCACGGACCTTTCGTGAATGTGCTTGGATAGAACCATTTCGGGAGGATTGTTACTAACAAAATGACACTCACACTATTGGCTGGGTTTGCCTCTTGAGCAATACCAGAACGACACTCGGTCTTCTTGTGACCGATTTTGTTACAAAAAAAACAAACACCTTCAAACTTAGGCCTCCTAGGCCTGTCGAACTCACGATTGGAGTTGTTGCTGCTGGCCGAGTCTCCTTTACTCGAATCGGCAGAAGATGCTGCAGTACCAGCCGGTTTAGCTGCAGTAGAAGAGGCTCTATTGGAGGAAGCTTTAGAAGCTTGTCCCGACGATGAAGCACTAGGTTGCGCTTTCCCTGTTTTAAGGGCCATGTCGGCAGAAATCTGTTTATTTCTGGTTGTAAACTCATCACAGAGTTTAGCTGCTTCTGTTAACGTCCCAGTCTTTATCTGGTCCGGCAACCATTTGCGCAGGGCAATAGGACACGATTTGGTGAATTGTTCAAGTAGGATTAAATTAGCCAACTTGTCGTAGCTGTTCTTAACTTCAGCTAAAGATACCCATCTGGAAAATACGGTTTCTAACTCAAATGCATGTTCGTGGAATAATTGTTCTGGTTCACGTTCAAGGGAACGAAACTGGGCTTGAACCGATTCTTTAGTTTGAACAAACCTTTCTAGTAACTTATTTTTAACTAGGTCATAATCGTAAATTTCTAAAACTGACATTTGATCACACACTTTAGTCAAAATTTCTCCTAAGAGAGATTGGAGTCCGTCGACCCATTCAGTTTTGTCTATACGCTGGGTTTCCATAGTCTTTTCAAAGATCTTTAAAAAGCTATTGATTTCCGATTTGGAAGTCCACTTATTTACAAGTCTGACAGCGTCAGCAGTTTTACCCGGTTTATTTACCGTGACACTGGGAGTAGGAGTTGTAGTACCACTACTGAGGTTTGAACTATTATTAAGATTTGCAGCCGTTAGCCTTGCTAGTTCGATCTGCTTGTCTAATTTTAATAATTCTCGAGCACTAGCGCGTTCGTTAAATTGTGCTTCTTGCTCCTTTAATAGAGCGTCTCTATCCCTGATTTGGGCCTCTTGGTCCCGTAAGGCTAATTCGTGAGCCAAGCGTCTGTCCGCATTGGCTGCATCATGAGCTCGGCGTTTATCAACATCTGCCATTTTGAGTGCTCTTAATCTTAATTCTTCAGCTTTAAGTGAAAGCTCTTGCTCTTTGGCTGCTAATTCTTTCTTTTACAGAATAGTAGTCTCTCTCTTTTCTATAGCCGGGGCTAGTTCGTCAGAGAGGTCGTCTACGGAAATTTTTTCTTCCTCGACGGCATTTTTCAAAATAGTCACGGACTCGTGTCTAGTTTCAGTTACGGTAAGGCCTAATTTTAAACAGGCCTTTTTGAGGTCTTTGTACTGAATGTCTTTAATGACATCTTCAAAATCATCCATGTTGGACATTTTTAACTTTAAGCTTCAAAATAAAACTCTTATAAATGAAACTTTACCATTAAAATGTAGCCGCAAATTAATTTACTTTAAATTGAGCAGAGCGAGTTACTAAAAACACTTCTCTCCCAACTACCGTAAGTTTTAGCAAGAAATACACTTATTTTAGACCCCTAGCACTCAGGTGTATAAACAATTAAAATACCTAAAAGGCTCTTAACTATAACACTCGGCTTGGCGGCCTTAAGCCTATCCTATGCAGACTTACCCCGTACACAATCACTGTGCGGTCCGTCAAGTCCAATCCAAAGATCCCACCTGACGAATGAATAGGCTTGCACACTGGTCGCTGTAGTCGTCTCTAGTCGAGGTCTACTGCAATGGAACGATGGTTGGCGTTGTCCAAGGTCCACTGGATTGCTGCTACGGAGCCTCCTCTCCGGGGATCGGCGGAGTCCTCCTTACAACGGTTGTTTCGTGGCTTGTTGATTTTCTATCACTCTGGGTTGACTTTTGGTACTTTTTAGTTAAAACAGCATAACTGCTACAGTCCCGGTGTAGAGAATGGAGCTACGATGACCTAATAATGTAGGCGCACTAGTGATAATAAGCGGTAACGCTGCAACCAAGGTGGGAAAAGGCTAGCTAAGTTATATTTGAAGAGAATTGTCTTAAATACTAACTTCCAGAAATCAACGAACTATTAAACCAACGGGCGTTTAAAACTCCTGGTTTTTATTTTAGACAAACATGTTAAAATATTCGCACTTTACAATTACCAATTTACAACTTAGTTTATAAATATTACGGGAATTTACATTAAATTCGTACACGTGAACTTGGTTCAATAAACAATTTCAAATAGAAACAGTGATTTTAGGCAACGGGAATTTCGCAAAAGAGCTCTCTAAATTACGAACAGTCTCGACTGTGTAGTAATAGTAGACCTACCTACAGTTATGTTTCAAAATGGAACACCCAAAAGATCAAACCGTCCCCATCAGAATATCATGTTAGAAAAGGGATGTGCACTCCATGAAGTACTGTGCTTCTGCAAATCTAACTGACCCTACGGCATTTGTTTACATTAAGCTACGTTAAAGAAACGGTGAAAAAAAAGCTGGTTTTTATACTTTGTTCCACATTATGTTTTCAGAAAACTGACTATGTGACGGCACGTTTTCTTCCACGACAAGTGCAAAACACCCGTAAACACCCCATTCGTAAACTCTAGCAGTAAATTTGGAGTCTCCTCCAAGTGTGATATCCACATGTTTTTGCACTCTTGGTGCAAGGAAACGAGCCATCATCCAGTCAGTTTTCTGAAAATATAATGTGGAACAAACTATAGGAAGGTACCGTGAACCCTTATGTTATGGCCGTTAACGTCCGAAATGCCGTTTGGATTAACGCACCGTAAGTTTTACATTCAAAGCTAAGAGGTTAGGTTTAAAATTAAACTATAAATTTTGAAATCAGAGTCCAAAAAATAAACTTTCAATTTAAACTAAGTCATGCGAACCAACTACCTTTGCCCGGCAGGGCAACAATCGGACCGCGGCATCTCCACTCCCGACCGGCGTAGCTACCTCTAGCTTTGAGATTCCTGAGCTGTGCTAACGAAATTCTCCTGGGTCTGGGTTTTTATGCCTTCTGCCTGGCCGGCAGGTAGAGGGAAAGCGCGGTCCTGTAGGAGAGCGACGGAGGGGTGGAGTGGGGTAGAGGGGAACTCTTGGAGGAGGAGAGACTGACGAAAACCGGCCGCGCTGTCACTACCGGAAGTGGGCATGACGGCGCGGACGGGCAGGGTAGCTGAGCACTCTGAGTGGAGGGGAAATTGAATGCAGTGTTTTGGTTGGAAGGGAATTGGTGAGGCTGCATTGACAAAGGGAATTGCCGACTTGGGAGCGTTAGAGGCCTGGCTTGGAAGTGCAAGTGAGTTTTAAACTCATAACAACGTGAATTTAGACCTATAAAAATACGACTACGATATTATGTATCGCAACTATTGAAGGAGGGGGGAAGGGGAACGAAGTGTTAGCTCGGATTTATTATTTGACTTTGGGCAACAAACTGCTATTAATAAGGCATGATTTAATCGAAGGAAAGCTAATTTGTTTTTAGAGGTTTGCTATGGTCGGAGTTTGGATAGAGATGCTAAAAACATAAACATAAAAATAAACACTGGGTCCGTTAAAATATACAAACATAAAAGTTTGAGCTTCGGTAGGGTTCATGGCAAGAAGTTAAGTTTACCAAAGTGCTTTTAGTGCAAAAATCAAAAGATTAAATATACCAGCTTAGTTTTAAATATGCTATAAAGCATTTAAGTTAGATTTTAGTTGTTTGCAGAAGCAGACAAGTGATTTTAACGTCGGACATTTTTCATAATTAAAGTAAGTCGTCACCTGTTTTAAGAATAAAAAATATCGTGTGTTTTACATGCATGTGAGGTTAAGTACCATCAAAGTGGAAGCCCCTCCTAAAACACAGCTAAGATAGTGTTGTTGGCTTTATGCCTGAAAGAATAAAATACAAAATGTACAATTTCGGCGATTTTGAAGTGGGATCGCCATAAAACGAGTTTCTTCTTGAAATAAAGAGTTCTGCCCTCAGGTTTTTGGCTCGGCAGTGTTGAGGTGTCCTCACCACGAATGTCTTATACAAGACCACGTTTACATTCCAATAGATCGCCGAAGCAAAATTATAAGACACTAGTCTAGAAAATTATAAATTGTGATTTTAAAATTCAAGAATCATTGCGGTTTGTGACGACAGCGTTTGTTCACGCTGGCTTGTCTATTAGGCGCAATGCCAACTGCGATAGTAGCTTCGTTTTTCGCTACGAGGAACAAAGCTACTGTCTCAGTTGAACTTGACTATGATAAATACGCGGATGCGATCGACGCGTAGCTGTTTTATGGCAGGCGGAAGGTTATAAGGCAGGCGGTATGTTCCTTTAACGTTGACAATTTTGGAAAATTCGGCGATGTTTTTTCGCGAAGTTCATGAAATTAGTTCGAACTTATCCTAATTTTAGTAATTTCTGATGACTTTTTTTGTTTTTAATCACATCATTTTCATAGTTATTCCGGTGTATGTGTGACTTTTCATAATTTTACTAACCTCTCCT
>JAHWFP010182037.1:0-11707 GCA_023313725.1 Lithobius niger
CAACAACGGTTGTGCATGCAGTGATTGTTACTCAACCAACTTTGAAACTCTTCCAAGTCGGCTCTTATGAGCTAGCTTCATTAATGCAATATGTCGATTGTTAGGCCACATTTGTTTGTTTGACATTGTCGGTCGCGCGCCCTCTTTCATTATACACCCTCTTTCATTGTAGTGCATAATAATGATGAATTTGCTTGCCCAATGTATTATATATATATATATGAGATTGTGTTTTTTACTCCTTTGATGATGAGCTGGAGTCAGCTCGAAACGTCGGGTTGTGTTGACATTGCGCTATTTTGACTTCTCCTTTCAACATACTTCGTTCCAGTGGCTTACATTTTCCTAATCTGTTATCAGGAGAGGCATAAAGTACGGCGTAACGATGGAGTGTCTGTGTGATTTCTCCTTGCTCACGATCGTCTAGTGCTATCTAGCGCCCTCTAGCACTAGGCTGTCCAGTGCTTGTTTGCAGCAGGCATAGGGATGCACAAACACATTTCTTTTAGTGAAACAAAAAGCCACATGCTTCCTCAAATTGTGATGAAAATTTGGGACGTCCTCGTGCACCTGGGAGAAATCTGCAAGAGTTAACAATATCATGGCAGGTAGATGGCGCCGCGGTAAGATTCTAAAGATTTTGTGTTGGCGGCAACCTGCCTTTAAAGGTACATGCATCCATGTCGGCTTTTCTGTATGACTCAGTTTCGCGACATTAGTTCAAACATATGTAAATAATGTTGCCAACACATTCATTTTCTTGTTTATTTCCTTTCGTGCGAGACGATTTTGTGACATTAACTTTAACCTGTGTAAATGTTGCTAACGCTATTCTCAACCGGTCGGACGACCGGAAGGTTTTATGTCCCTTTAAGTTAAAAATTATGATAGTTTTAGGTTTTTTTCCTAAGAACATACAACCATAATTTTATAAAGGTAATTAACCAATGGAAACCAGTAAACGATAGCCGCCCGCAAATCATGTCTCCTTAACACCGATTAGACGACCGTACGGTATTTTGTGAGATTTAACTGTCAGCTTCGTATACCTCCATCTTGTAAATACGATCGACTCGTCTGGTATCCTGGCTTCCGCCACACAACGAAAGTATGAAAGAACGACATTTGTAGGCCTAAACCATTCTAAACATATATGACGTAACCGTTAGTAAAGTGACACATTATTTCAAATCCAGGCGTGTGCGCTTAATCTTTGGTTACCATAATGACGGAAGATCAGCGGCAGCATTAGCTTTCTGCCACAGTGCGTTAGGGCGCGTTTATGCAAAGTCTCGCGTTTGCATTCTCGCAGCTATAGATTTTAATCGCGATAGCAAAGGTGTCGTTGCCGTGGTAACAACGCAGCTTGGATGAGCTAAATCCGACATCATTTGAGTGAATGCTTGCAGTCTTATAATCCGTGACAATAAGATAAAGAATTCCCCCTGACGAAACAATTTTTCCACCCGCTCCTGAACTCACTTCATTGACTTTTTGTTGCGTGCCGGTAGAGGTAAAGCCGCCGCCATGTTGGAGTTTCAGATGACTTCTAGTTTCTTGCAGCGAGCATGCAAGGACGAGTTGTTCATAAAAAGCGCCCCTAGGCCTTCTCGCTCGACGAAAGCTATTTGCTAGTCAACCGTTATTTATTTACGATTAGTTTCCCGTTGCTACTATATAAATGAATGCGATAATAGATAACAAAGGCCTATTATAAACAACAACACGGATAAAGAACAAAGTGCTACAGTATAATTTTAAACATTGCTACAAGATTGTTGTCATTTCACGCTATTTCCAAAATTTGCTTTTCTGCCTCAAAGTACAGCTTCTAGCAATGATCAAACGTCGGTAGAATAAATAGCTTCTCGCAGCGAGAATTCAAAATCCAACACGGCGTCCATTTCGTGGCTATCGAATCGAAGACAAACCATCGAATGCGGGCATGCAAAAAACAGTTCGTCGTCTTGTACTGCAGTAAAAATTGTTTTCTTGTCATAAATCGACGCTCAAATGTTGCAAGCATCTTACGCTGTGTCACGAGGCACGAGGAGAAGCTTTGCGTCTGCGTCGTTGCCATGGTTACTAATACGCATAGACAACTCGAAATCCGTATACTCCGGTAAAGGCGAGAAGCAGCCATCAGATTTAGTATTGATCAAGTAAAAGTTAGTGAGCGAGAAAACTGTCGTTGCATAAACGAGCCCTAAGAGCGCATTTATGCAACGGCTCGCCTTTGCATTCTCGCAGCTAGAAGCTAGAAATCATCTGAAATTCAAACATGGCGGCGGTTTTAGCTATGTCGACTCGCAATGAAAACACTGAATAATGCGAGTTCCGAAGCGCGGCTGTGAAAATTTCGTCAGGAGGCATTCTTTGTTATTGTCACGGATTATAAGACTTAAAGCATTTACTCAAACGACGTCGGATTTAGCTAATCCAGATAGCTTTGTTACCATGGCAACGACAACTTTGCCATTGTGATTAAATTCTAGCTGCGTGAATGCAAAGGCGAGTCGTTGCGTAAACCCGGCCTAAGCGCTGGTCTGGTTAGGCCTAACGCCGCTACTATGCAAAGCTTGGCGGCAAAGGCAAAGTAAATCTGCGGCATTTTGAATTAACCGGAAACAGTAGAAAATAAATTAATGATAATTGTCGTAAAACTTAGTATTGTTACTGATTATATTCTATTTTGCATCTCAGAAACAATAATTTCATTAAAAATAAAACACGTGTTTACTTGGGTTGAAGCGCCATGATGGGGATTAATGTTCGTTCTACAAGTCTGTCTGTCTCAGCTTTCACGACGAGTTTCCGATGGATCCTTGGGGGAAAAAAAACTCCTTTATTCATGGATACGGCGGTAGGAAATACCATTCCGTAAATTCGAACGAGCCAGTGAATGCATCTGGCAACAATTTGTACACTTTCATAAATTCATGCACACAGGAATTGTGAATTAAAGGCCGGTTGCCACCAAATTAGCATTGCAGCATGTAGGCTTATCGAGTTCTCCCTCGCAGGAAGCAAAGAAATGCACAAAGCAAAACTTTTAAATGCTACCAACAAGCCACGTGACTCTTTAATTATTGAGTAAAAATCTGGTACCCCTTCGTGCACCTGGAAACAAGCTATAAAGATTAACGATAGTTTCACTAGATGGCGCCAAGGGAATTTCTTTATATTTTTCAGTGGCGCCATCTAGTGACAATAGTATCGTTAAGCTTTATAGCTTGTTTCCAGGTGCACGAGGGCGTACCAAATTTTTACTCAATAGTTAAGGAGTCACGTGGCTTGTTTGTAACGTTTAAAAGTTTTGCTTTGTGCATTCCTTTGCTTCCTGCGAGAGAGACCTCGATAGGCCTACATGCTGCAATGCTAATTTGGGGGCAACTGGTTTTTAAAGCGAGAAACCACTGCCGCGTTATGCAAGTTGAAGTTTTTATTTAAAGTTGTTGTTTAAAGGAGAGGGCATATTCTCGTTTCAAATACAACTCGAACGTCGTTTTAATCATCGACGAATTTTCTCAACCCCTCGTTACATTCCCAAGCTGATAAAAACACCTCGCCCAAACGCTTGGTATTTTTTTCAGCTTCGGAATGTAACTCCTGGTTGAGAAAATTTACGCTCTCGTGATGTTACTACTGACAGGTGTATGTGCAAAATGTCACTCGTGCTGTTGTTAAGATCCAACCCAAATCCTTTTTGCAAGCCGTAGCATTGTGTGGAAACTACCTTAAAGCAACAAAGGAGTTCCGTTTGTTTAAACTAAGGCCAACTGAGGTAAAAATTGCGTTTCTGTCCTGGCCAGCAAAGTCCCTCATATTAGCGATGCTTTCATAAAATCGTGACATAATTCTAGCGATGTTCAATGACTGGCATGGACTCGAGAAGCGAAACCTGCAGCTTCTCTTCCAGATGGCCTTGTGACAAGGGATGCAATATGAAGCGAGAGGTACAACGTGGATGTTAGTCTACGTTTCTTTATGCGTACGAATATGCATTTCCTGGAAGTCTAGCATTCTCCTCCTCTCAATGCTGATACTTTAGAGATTACGTTATTGAAGCTGCCAGCCACGCAGCCCAATGCGCATCCTTTTGTTTGTCCCTCTACTATAACATCATTGCGAGCGAACGTATGTCATCTTTCTTCTCTACGGTCCAAGCTGATTGGACGTGCTGTTCGATACTCCTTGGAGGTTGCCATAGTCTGAGCTACAGCGGGACCTTCGTTCTTCGTTGTCATGCCTCATGCCAATGGCACACCAGGGGAAGCTTTCGCTCGGGTTGCTACCCCGCCCTCTTCACCTTCTCCGGTTTCAGTGGACATTGCTTCACTACCTCTGCCAGGGTTTTTCACCCTCTCTGAGCCCTGCCATTGTTCGCATATGAACCGCCCTTCGTCGGGTGGTTCACGTTCACACTGCCCTTCACCTACCCACCACCACTTTGGATACAACTGCAACGTTACCTGTTCCTTGAGGTCAGGTCGTGGCCCCACCTCCGGATCTCCGTTCGCTATAGTCTAATCTCTGTAGAGCCAAGGAGGTTTACTCTCGCCTCAAGCTTCAAGTCAAGTCCCGTCGAATGCCACCAAACGTCGTTCATCTCACCCTTTGCAGGGACCACTCGACCCGACGTTCTTCAAGCCCTCCGCCTTTGAGGATTTACCCTTCGGCTGAACCACTGTCCGAGGAACAAGTTCACTCGCTTATGGATAATGCCGTTCGTTACTTCAGCCTCCTACGAAAGCCAGTACACTCAGGAGTGAGTCACCGCTGCGACTGGCAAAGTAGGCGTTCGCAATCGAGTTAGTGTAACCTGCGACTCGCCTGGTCCTTCGCATCACAAAGCCTTTCCTTCACCCACTTGGAATCCTTCTCTTTGTCCAGTAAGCAGCTTTCTGGCTTTTACCAACCGATACCCCCGTCTTCCTTCCTTCGGCCTCCTTGGCCTGTCACCATTACTGATGACAGTGTCTTTGATGTAGTTTCCACCATTGCCGAAGACCCTCAACACCCTTCGGTTGCTTCTAGCAACAATAACTCTCGACATGTTCAGTTCACTGCCTCCTTCGCTGACGACCCGTATCCTTCGGAAATCCCCTTACCTGATCTGCTGAAGACTATCGAGGATTTCATTCCAGACTGTTTTCTCTATAAGCCTTCGTCACCTGCTATGGATCCCGTCAAGAATCATGGTCTTTCCACTGGTTTTGGCTTCAGCCTGCGTAACTGCCTTCCTCGACTACACGCAGCCCTCTGACAATGCACGACTTTGCTAACGACCCTCCTTCTTCGCAAACACGACCCACTGGAGCTGGATAAAGACGCTTCTCCCCCTCACCCAGGCCATGAGACTTCCTTCTATTGTCGTTGGAGCTGCCAAACTTCTTACCTTCGACATGTATCCTCAGTCTGAGTTTCTCACTGCTGGGGTCAAGATGGATTTCGGAACAGCCCACCTTTATCCCACGAAAGGTTTCTTTTCCTTCATTGGTCCTTAAAGACAACGACCGCCTCCATCGTCTGGGCCTTCGTGCTGCTTCGCAAGCCGACGTCCTTCACACCGCTGCTAACACACTAGTGGCTATCTTCTGAATTGGCGTGATTGGAGGCCAAACGTTTGGCCTTTCTCATAAGCCAAGTCTTTCGTAAAGCTTGCTTCGCCACATTCCACTCTATGAGCTGGCTTACTAAAGCTCTCTTCAAGTCGTCCCTGTTTCTTTGGGATGTAGCCCTCGACACTATCTCTAACATCAATGACTCAACATCCCACGAGCTTCGCAGTCAGCCGTTTCACGAATCCAACATGCTCTTTCAGCGTTTTATCCCTAAGTTGGCTTTACATTTGGACATTGCCCACAAGCTGAAGGCATCTCGACCCAAGAAATCACGATTCTTCAGTAAGGATCCCTCCCGACCCTTTCCTGCTAGTAACAAGGACAATGCGTACCCTTCGCTTTGGCAAGGCAATCATGATTTGCCCTATCCAAGTTTGCCTCCTTCAAACCCTCTGCCCTTTCAGAACAGGGGGCTCGGCCGTGGGTGGGGCTGTGCCCAGGGCCACAGCTCCATTCCCGATCGTCGCTCTCGCTATACCTCTCCAGACCCAAAGCGGCGTTCTTCTTGTTCCCGCCACTGACATTCACCCTTTAACCCTTTTTGTTGGAGGGGGGGGGGTCACCTTTGCCACTTCCTTCCAATTTAGCGTTTGCTTACTTTGGACCAACACATCTTTCCCATCATAAGCGAGTGGTTTCTTCAGATACCTCCACCCACCCTCCTATGGTCCCCCCTTCTCCGTGGTCCTTCGTCCCCTTCGTATGCAATCAACTGACGTTCGAAGTTCAAGATCTTCTCTCCAAAGCTGCTATTCGGAAATTCCCTGATCCCCTTCATCCCGGATTTTACAGGTTTGTCTTCCTTTGCCGAAAAAAGAATGGAGGCTACAGACTCATCTTCACTCTAAATCCTCTAAACCTTCGGATTCGAAGTTATCACTTAAAGATGGAAACCGTCGACTTCATTCGTTGTTCCCATCTAAAAGGGGACTCGACAGTTTCCATCGATCTCAAGGACACATAACTACACATCCCACTTTACGCGTCTGTCCAGCACCTCTTTCGTTTCATTTACGACTGAACAGTTTGGAATTCCTCTGCCTCCGATTCGTCTCAACGCCACACCAATAATCTTCCCAGCTGTCCTCAAACCAGATTTGGGAGCTCTCCATCAGCACCAAATACAAGCCAGTGCCTACCTCAACGACTGGCTTCTCTTTTCCCTGAGACCCCTCTGTGTCACTACCTGGGCACTATAGCGGAATAAAAGATGACATACGTTCTCTCACAACGCAGGAGGATGCGTGGCTGGCAGCTCAATAACTTTAATCTCTAGAGTATCAGCATTGAGAAGAGGAGAATGCTAGAATTCCACGTAATGTATAGAGGCAATATAAATTAAAATCAACCAGGTGCCCCTGGTATTTTGACGAATTATAATCTCCTGCTGTTATGTATTTAAAACACGCTAACCAATAACACTAGTAGTTTTTCTGATCACTTTGTGGTCTAGGTGATAATTACTTCGCATACTAGGTCTTGTTTGACCTTCCTAGTTTCCTAAATACTGCTTAGGCTAATAAAAATAAATGCTTTGGTGCTCATAAGTGTACAAATCAAAAGTCGATGCGGGTAAGCAGGTTTTAATTAAATTTTTTTTAACCTCTCAAAGTCTAGTGAGTGCGATAATTTTTTTTTTTGGGGGGGGCAAGGATTTTTTTGGACACTGCGTGAGAGGGGGGGGATGTAAATTTTTTAGTCACATCAAGGGGGAAGGTCGTAAATTTTTTAGGCCCGTCAAGAATGTTCACACACAAAAAAAATACTGACCAAACTAGACGAAAAACTAATTTTCGAATCTCTAAAAAAAATTACACTTCTAAAAATGCCTCAGCTGGACCTCACTGATGCGAGTGTTTACAAGGATATCAAGCTTCAGTACTACTACTACTACTATCAGTACTGACTATTTTAGGGGTGTTAGGAGTGTCCACGGCAGTGTCATAGAATAATTTTGCGATCGGAGGAGCTGAACTAAGGCAGCTATGGGCTTGAGCGCTGTTGGTTCCCTTATGTTGGTCAGGTCAGAGATCCGGATGCAAGAGCAGTTTATGGTAAGCAACTGCCGTATCCGGCTTCAGTGACCATTTCTAAATATTCCAAATTTTCCAAATATGTAAAAACGCACTCTCTGCGCAACTTTAGGGCCAACAAAACTCGGAAAAATTCCGGAAAAAATTACCGCACACTTTCACAGTACGAAAATTAACGATGTTTTTAAAAACTTTAGGGCATAAATAAATGTCCGGAAGGATAAATGTCCACTGTTATAGGAACAATTTTACCCGCGAGGTATTGTCCAGAAACAGCTGTCCTATGGGTTAAGCTGTCCTACGGTTTTAATTTTTAATTCTTTTCCGATTTTATTTTTCAGAGGAAATGCTGTATTTGGGAAAAGAGGCTGGCGTTCCCACTCCTCCCTATTTTGATGAGTCGTATCCTCAAACCGAGAAGGCGACTATGGCGCGTCTGTGCCAGGAGGAGGAGGAATTCTACAAACGATACGAGGCCTTCCACGGTGTCCTTTTACCTTCCCGAGAAATATGCGAGAAATACGACATTAAAATTGGTGACAAACGGATACTTAAGGATGAAGAATCGTCGTCGTGGTGCCCACTCATGTAAGGGGCCGTATTCGCAGTTACGATTGGCTTTATCGAATTGTTTTGTACGTTAACTTAGTAATTATTGATGGTATGTGAGGTGGTGAAACCTTGTCCTTAACTGTAGTATGTTTTCCGCAGTAAATTGTTGTCAAATTGTTTATGGGTTAACTATTTCATTCTCTTAATATTATGAGTTTGTGTTTAAACTCGTTGTGTTCAAACTCGCTACATGTAGAATTTTGAAGGTGTATTAGTGCACCGAGCATTCTTGCAGCTAGGTACTACAAAACACCCGAAGATCCAACGCGGCGACAGTTATGGCTACGCTGCCTCGCAGTGAAAACGGTCAATAAAATGCGACTTCAGAAGCGACTAGCGAAATTGTTTCGCCAGGAGGAATTCTCTATCTTAATTGTCACGGAATGATGCGACTACAAGCATTTAACCAGACTATGTGTCGGGTATCTAATCCATGCAGGTAATGTTATTACCATGGAAACGACGCCTTTGCCGTCGTCATTAAAATCTAGCTGCACGATCCTTGCATCAATTTCCTCAAAGAATGCTTTTAATGCAATGATATCGTGCCACAATCTCGTCACCTGGTAAATAGAAAAGAGTCCGAAATTTTAAAATGGCGGAAGGAGCATGGATCCTAAACTAGACGTTGGAATAACTTGAGAGAGTTGACAGAATTGTCTGAAGAGGATCTCCATTTTGGGGACATTTACGTGGCTTCTAAACCCACACGTCAGAATAGCTGTAGAGAGCTGACAGAAAAATTTGGATTCTATGTTTGTGACATGTACATGATGAAAGTGGCATGGTTTCTAAACCAAATGTCAGATTACCTGTAGGGAGTTGGCAGGATAGTCTGAAGAGGGACTCCATTTTGAGGACATTTACATGGCTATGTGGCAAGGTTTCTAAAACAGACGCCAGAGTAGTCTGAAGAGGAACTCCATTTTTTTTTTAACATTTACGTGGCAAAAGTAGCTTGGCTTCTAAATCGGATGTCATAGTACCTGTAGAGGGTTGTCAGAATAGTCTGAAGAGGGACTCCCATTTCAGAGACATTTACATAGCGGAAGTACCATGGTTTCTAAACCAAACATCAGAGTAGCTGCAGGGAGTTGACAGAATAGTCTGAAGAGGGACTCCATTTTGACGACATTTATGTGGTAAAAGTAGCTCGGCTTCTAAACTAGTCGTCGGAGTAGCTGGAGAATCGACAGAATACTCTGAAAAGGGACTCAGTTTTGAGGACATTTACACGGCGAAAGTAGCATGGCTTCTGAACCAGACATCTGAGCTGCTGTCGAGTTTACAGAATAGTCTGAAAAAGCCGTTTTAGTGATACCGTCTATGACACTCGGGGAACAGAAAATCAATCAATAGCAAACTCTTCCCGTTATCATATATATTATGTTTTTTATTGCTAGCGCAGTGATGTTGTTGCTTTTAACTTGCTGTCTCAACCACTCTCCTATTTGATCATTACAATTGATCTGAGTTTGGGATGGAAATGACACAACAACATCCATATGGACTTTTCACAACGCTTTCACAGTTAAATCTTGGGACAAGGACTTATGAAATAAGCGTAAAGGGACAAAAAACCTTAAAAAACGACCGCGGCTCCTTCTGTTATACGTTAAATCGTTAACCTTTACACTTGCACTCTTTCGCACAGTATTAAACGTGGGGTTAGCTATTGTTGGTATCTTTTAACACATTTCTTTTTGAATTCCTTTGCCTGCTGCAAGCCTTAACGAAATTATATGTGCTAGATGGGGCCAGTTGATTCTAAAGCTTTTCCGTTGAAAACCGCCAGCTTTACACCATAAAATCGCTGAGCAGTGTAGGCCACATGACCACCTCCCCGAAATTTGCGTAGGTCGAGGAACGAACGGCAGAAGTGATCCTACCTTAAGGTATCGGATTTGAGGACAAAACCGAGTGACCTTCAGGTTTCATAAAGGCCAGTGTACCGAATTAATGGTCATAAAGGTTTTACCAGTGTACCGAATTAATGGACAAAAATGTCCCAGATCTGTGAATCAAGCATTCAGCCCTCTGAATCTTGACCTCAGACCCCTGAATTTTGACATCAACCCTCTGAATTTTGACTTCCAGCCCGCTAAATCTTGCCCTCTCAGCCCTCTGAATCTTCACCTTAGCCCTCTGAATTCTGACCTCAGCCATCTGAATTTTGAGCTCAGCCCTCCGAATCTTGTCCTCAGCCCGTTGAATCTTGACCTTAGACTGTCCCACAGACTACACACCCAATAAGAAGCCCAAATCTCCCAAGCCACAGAAAAATAGTGAAGCCAATAAGTAAATAACGACTCGATTTGTCTTTCTTTGATTTGCTGATTGCCACTTTAAACAATTACAAACCAACAAAACGGTCATCTTCTTTTTAATTAAAAGAATATTTTTTTAATGTTTTTTTACACACTCCACTTTAAAGTAAAGTCTGGACTGGTGTGAGCGGCTTTCAACACTTTCTGTTACGATTTACTTTTTATAGTGATTATGTATTTACTAGGGGAAGCCCGTGCTACGCACGGCTTGTCTTAGACTCACAACACTGGTACGGTTTGGTTGCTCATGTGTATGTCCATGTTTCACCGAATTAAGTTTCTTCAATCCAATTTTTGTGCACACTGGCTAAAACAAACGTGAGCGACCCCCGGTCACGACGCAGCCCCGGCCACTTTTCCGCACTCGGTCACCAGGCACTGAGATCTATATATTTCTATGGGTAGTAAATAAATACGCTTTTGTAGAACAAAGTTGAAACCTTTAGGCCAGCGGCTTTGACATTTTTCTTTTCTGGGAGAGGCAGAAAGTAAATCGCCGGCAAAACAATGTCTCGTTATTGTTTGTTTTCACTTACAGAGGTATTAATTGTTGGCGACCACCTTCCAAGAGAAAGATAGACCTCGTGCTCCTCAGTGATTGTTGCTGTCCACTTTGAAACAATTCAGCTCAGTTCTGAAAGCTTGCATCTACGAAATAAGTCATTCTATCGTTTCTAGGCGTTAATTTCACGTAGCTTAGTTTGATTTAAAACTGTACTAGCATCGTACTCGGCTTTGCTCGGGGATTTGTTTGACCCGTGGTTGTTTCTCAGTATTTGCTCGGTGCTACCTAATTGTTCACTGCAACAATCAATTTTTGTGTGTGTAACACTCCCCCTTTCCGTCAATCGTCTCCCTCCGCAAATCAATATCGTAGTCAAATAGTGGCTCTAACATAAGCACTGCCCCACCAACGGGCATTCCCCGTTCAGGCCCCTCCCCACTCCCAGTAGCGTGCGAAAAATAACTGTCCTTCGTACATGACGTCATTGTTCCCCTTCCAGGGTTGTTACGGTTGCTTCATTTCTGCTATGAGACTCTTGTTTTAATGTCAACTTCAAGCCAAAGAATTGACACACTCGCACGTTATCATTGTTCCCCTTCCGGGGGT
>JAHWFP010182041.1:789-31098 GCA_023313725.1 Lithobius niger
GAGTTCAGGTTCCTTTTTTCAATCTTAATTTTTCTTTTACTGCCACATCTTATACGGAATGAATAACTAACCCACATCAGTCGTAGAGAATTTGTTTGCAAAAGTCTTCTTTAGGCTTATGTTACTTTTACTTGTCATTAAATTTGGTTTCTCTCACAATCACATTACAATATAGTTTGGATTCTAGCAGGCAAGCTGTTTCCAAAGCTAATTTGTTCAATATTTTCATACACCCAGTGGTGAGTAAAAAACTAATTTCAAACTTAGAACTTACATGTGCCAGAGAGTGATTAACGACTGCCTCATTCTTCGCCTCCAACGACGAATAGTGGTTACATGGCAGTTTAACCATGAGGTCATTTCGATACATGTTTTACCGGCTTTCAAATACCCCACTAACTGTCCTCTTTCTAATGTGTTCACTGTTCAACTGGTGTGGCATTGCGTTGTGAACTGCATTCCACTGCAAGCAAATATTCATGCCGTTCCATACGCTTAATAAATGATACACATAATACTCATAATACTCCCTCATTGTTTAAAATAGTTATCCGATCTACCTAACAATGAAAAATAAAGACATTGTTTAAACCGTCCTTATAACGAAAACGAGCATTTTTTATAGTATTATACTTGCTTGCAGTTGTTGGTTGGAAATAACATTTGGATGAAAGCTGTACTGTTACCTTTGCTTGAATTTTTGCCATATAAAATCTTTGCTGGTGTCCACCCACACACAGACACACATACTTTGAGTACATGTGTGACATTGTGTGAATATTATTAGTTGCAATGAAACACGCACTGTTTTCATATTTAGACCCAAATTTATTTGTAAAGGCTTAAACGGGACCGAAAGTCAATGGGATTGAAATTGGTTAACTAAATACGGAGGCAACCTTTTTTACGTTGCCTTTTGGACTGATATGTAAAAGTATTTTAAATTACGAAAATAAAAACAACAAATTTTCGAAAATTGAAAAGTTAGGCCACACACATGAGTAGCATAAGTAGATTGTTGGGTAAAAAAAGTTTGCTACTTTCATGATTGTATTGTTTTTGTCAAGGCATTTAACCACCTGCCACTACTAAAATGTATTCTTATCTACTTTTCGTAGGGGAAATTTTCAATTGTACATTAAAGCTAGTTTTTAGCTAAATATGCCTTACGTGTTACAGCTATCCTGTAACAATTATGTTCCCATGTGCGACATGCTCTTCGTTCGTTGCTTTGGCCATAGTTAGCTCTGGGTGTACCAATGGTCTATGCAACTATTGTACCTATATATGTATTATCATCCTCTCTTTTGCAACAATGTTTTCCCCCTTTTTTCTTCCTGTAATTGTTACCACTCCCCCAACGGCCTCACTCTTGCTTTCTGTTGTCCTAATTTTTTTTTGTCTGCGATTCCCAAATGGTGTGGCAAAAAAAATTTGTTTGCTCAGGTATTTGCTAGAAAATGGCTACCGACGCCATTTTGACTTTAAGCCTACCCTTGATTTAAGCAAAGATGATGTTTGATATCCCCTGAGCTTCTTTGGAAATGGTTAATCTTAATGTGAGTGATCGTGTAATGCAGAAGTTGGCTCGTATGAAGATTTTACCGTGAGTGATCGTGTAATGCAGTACTTAGCTCGTATGCAGATTTTACCGTGAAATTCACAATATAGATTTCAAACATGAAGCCAGACTGTATCGTGCTCCCTGCATGTAGGCCTAACCTCAGGCAACATACTTTCGCTGCTCATTTAAGAGACGATCTACACTACAAATAATTGGGAATTCACAGTTTTACAATACGAATTTAACCATGACGTTATTGAGAGCGTTGAGAGCGAGAGCGAGCCCTGGAGTGGAACTGAAGAATTTCCTGAATAAATATTTTGGACCACGGATACGTAATGAAGTTTTTTCCCTTAATACGTCTATAGCACAAATACGTACCACAACGGTGATCCACAGATTGGCATCAAAGAAAGGGGTAATGATGCTCGAGGTGCATTTCTGATTCCACAGTTCTTTAGCTTGTATATAGGACAGCGAGATCAGAAGTGCACGCTTGAACTACTTCCATTTTTTAGGTGGTAGTAAGATTCTTCCCCTTCCGGAATGTTCTACCGACATATTCATGAACCCACAAAAGATCTGCGCTTTTCCATAACAAAACAACCAAATGACTGCCAGAAACTCACACTCCTGTCATTTGTCGCAAGAGGAGAGTGACCCAGCCCAAATCTAACCGAACATTCCAGATGTGCGACCCGTGGTCTTATCCAATAGAAGAGACTCTGGTGTCGACACCCAGAGGACCGATGCCAAAGCAGACATACAAAGGGATTGTAATTTTGAGTTGACCTGAAAACTATCGCGTGTGAAAAGCTCAATTCTAATCTCAGGCGGTTCTAAACAAATGGACGCCAACAGTTCTGCAGAACATCAGCAGGATCCATTGGTGGCAACAGCAGTACAGATTGACACCTGGAATGAACTCAAAACCAATGTGTTCTTATGTTAATGGAATGTATGTTACCAGAACTTTATGTACAATTCCAGTGCACTCAAAAGCAAAAACCACACGGGGTAAACTGACGAATAAGAATCCAAGAACTGACCAATTCAACCAGTTGCATTGCCTAGTAGAACTGACTCATGTCCATATAGGGGCGACAGACGGCATCAATCATTACATCAGAAGAGGCCGAGTAATAATGGATGAAGTGGCACAAACCGGATGTGCACTTACTGAAGCAGATACATTTGCCTGCTACTTACAGGGTCTCCAAACACCCACATTATGGATGGTAAGGGAAGCTTTCCTAATGAATGCACGAGCGCTCTTTCCTTTGATTACATAAATAGCTTCTAGATGTAGTTGCTTACTCACATCAAGATGGGTAGCCTCCTATTACGTCATTTCCAAATGTTGTCTATCTAACACTTCATGGACCATCTTAAGAGCAGTTAAACGCACATCATATTTGGCCTCAACCTAGACATCTTTTGCCTCATCCTCAAGGAGCTCAGAGGTATTACAACTCTACTTATAATACAGGAAAGTGAGCACTGCAGCAACACCATTCAGTCAACCAACTGGTGCAGAGGTGCGGTCTTTACAACTATCTTTGTCAACAGGCTAAACTCTGGCCATGTTCATACTGCAAAAGTGAATCACACACGTTCCATACCTACGATCATAATATAGACTTTCGTTCTTTGCCGTGTGGCACAAGATGTTTCAATTGTTACGGGTGGGGGCTTGCAGGTTTTCAGTGCCCTACCAATGGTAAACAACAGCCTAGCAATGAGAATTTGGTGCATTAATGACCCTAGTACCCGAGCCCCAGACCTAGACCTCCGACTGAATCCGGCAATGCCAGCCTTCCAGTTGGTCAAGACGGACAACAATCGACGAACAACGATCCTAACCTCGCATTTTTCATTAAAGACGGGAAAACCAAAGGCTCACAATAAATAACTAAATACAGCTGTTATCGCATGTATTTAGTTATCACATTTTTCAGCTAACAACACAGGGCACGTGGACTAAAACAACTGCATGGCAACCAGGACACTTATAACTTTCGAAATCTGCAATCGGATGCCAACCAGGTTCTGTGAAATCTTTAAACTCACCACTAACACCTGAAGAAGGTACCAGTTACCATACTTTTACTCATGACTCAGGGGAAATGCTCGTGCTCCTGAGGCATTATTCTCAGAAAAATAACCGTTCCAATGTCCCCTAGTAGAAATAGACCGAGCCTCCAATGGAGCTAGCGTAATAGGTATTCTGGTCGGGGAGATACACGTAACTGGTTATAAAGCTAAGGGACAATGCAAAAATGAACCTGTAATTGTAAGAAACGTAGTTGAAATGCCAAATGCATGCAAAAATTTAACTCTGCATCATGGTTAATCAATGATGTGCTTAATACCAACCTAAGACCCGAAAGTGTTTACTTGCGTCAACGATGCAAACCCCATAGGTTAGTCAAGTTTGGCTGACGTAACCCACATCTTTTCAACATAAATATGTTTATTGTTTATACTTATGACATATATGGTGAAACAGTTAAAGGGCGTCGTGATATAGTTTGCAGTTATCCTAAGCCTCAACGTCTAACTCATAAGAATGATAAGGGTATTTCTGTGCTGTGTACAAACATGGTAGCTGTAAACAAAGGTGGACAGGAACAGTGGCCAAGGATCGGTTGGCTATCATTATAATTTAATTTGCATGATTTTTCGGCGTGATGTTGAGCAAATAGTTGGCAGATTTTAGATATATTTTATGTAGTAATAGTAGTACTTGTTTATTTGTTTTCTGTAGGAAAAAACTTATCTAACATTTGATCACTTATTAATAAACATAAAACGTAGTATTTTTATATAACCTTATTTAAGCAAAGTTTTACCCAGTAGTCCGAGTGCCAATAACTCTGTTATGGGATAAGTAATATATATAGACTCACTTTTCAGCTTAGGATTTTTTTTATAAGCAGAATGGTTTATTTAGTGTTTATCATCTTGCTTCTTACTAACAGTCCCCCTACTGTCAGGGAATTTGGAGGCATGACAGGGAATTTTATCCCACTGTCATTTGTAAAATATATTCATCTATACTTTTCGTAGGGGACTTCTTAATTGTATATTTTAGTTAGATTTAGCTAAATGTGCCTTAAGTGTTACAGCTATCCTGTAACAAACAGGTTCACGCGTACGACAATATCTCTGTTTCTTCCTTTGGCCAGCATTAGTTCTGGATGTAACAGCGTTAGTTCTGCATCTGTGATACCCTTGTACTGAGATTTGTAATGTCATCCTATCTTGCAACAAGGTCCCCCTTTTTTCTTCCTTTTAAATTTTACCACCCCGGCCTTGCTCTTACTCTCCGTCTCGTTAATTTTTTTAAATCGTGATTCCCGAACGGTGTGGGCAAAATATATTTTTTCTCAGAGGTAGAGGGAAAAAAGAACAATGACGGACTGTCCTAGAAATCCATTGTCTTCCATTGTTATTAAAGCCAGGGTCTCTCAAACGGACCTACTACAATACTGGCTCTGTCTTCAATGACTGTTTTCGAAACTTTGTAAATAGTACACGATCCACAAACGAGGTACAGACGTTGGTGGTACTGCCATCGGTATTTAGCGTTTATTCGTTTTGTCCCCTTTTGGAAACTTTCCCCATGAGTTTATCGATGCTCATAAAGTGTTTGTAGAGCTCGGACAATTCCGTAAATGAAAGTTGCAACAAAGTAACCACCGCTGTTGTTTTAGAGTCGTATTCCACAAAGCGCACTTGCGTGTCGTCATTTGTAAATTGTACTCTGATTATTTTCTCCTGTCCTACACGAAGCACTTTCATTTTAAAATGCAACAAGAATTTAATTTTGTTTCTGCTGTCGAGTTTGGACAGTTCCAACATTATTGCCAGCATATGTTTTTCGTGTACGGACAGCTCCAATTGTTCGATTTACGCTTCTCTGGCTATTTCGATGAACGGCTCGAATACCTGTTTCGAAGTGGGATCCGTAACGCTGTTTCATAGACCCTCTTCTGTGATTAACCAACCTTTCCAAGCAAACTTATTTTCTTCCTTGTTCTTGGACTGCAATTTCTCCCTCCACTGATTAGGTACTGATCTGTTGATCTTTTCACCCAGTTGATATAGGTAGGTCCATTCCAATGAGGTGCGTCTCAACTCAGTGGTAAGCCCTGCATGTTTGTTAAAAACGAGAGACGGTCCGCTTTTAATCGTGACATTGAGGTATTTACTCAGCATAAAATAACCGCAAGTGGCATCCATGATGTTATTTTATTCAACAAACAATATTACAGATCAAAATTATCTTATGTAACAAAACATTATTACAGCAGCTCAGCCTGCCATCACTGAGCCATCAGTTACTTTTTCTCTCTTCGCTCTCTTAGAGCCAACCTTCTTTTTTTCCTGAACCCTATTTTCTCCTCTTTCGTCATTCTTGTTCATCGGTCTTTTTCTGCAGCTTGTTTTAGCTTTTTCTGGACAGGAGTTGGTGTGGCGTGCCTCTCCCTATCTGACCGTCTTCGTTTATCCTAGCTCTCTTCTTCCACGCTTCTGAATTTTGCACTTTCTACTGCCTACTCTCCCTCATCCGCAATCTCCTCATCTCGGCTTCTCGAACCACAACATTTTCAACTTCTTTCATTCTCTATTCCTATACATCCCCGTTCCACCGAGTTTCTGCCTCTTCATCGCCGATTACAGCGTCCGAGTCCCACAACGATACTGACCATACTTCTTCATCGCACGTCAAGGACTCGATGAACAAAGCCTGACTGAAATAATAACCATCCTCATCATTATCAATATATATGCTGCAGCGATGTCCAATTGCAAGAGTTTCTACTTCGCTTAAGAGGGCTCTTTTGTCGTTGTAGGCTGACAGTAGGAATTTATTCACCACGGTCGTGGCTAGCTGGTGATGGCTGTCACTGGCAATCTTGTGCTAACTCCCTCTTTGTTCGGGGTTGAAATGGAGAGTCGCCCTATAGTCTTTGTGGCTAAAGTGTTTCTCCACGATTCTATTGGAAATTCCCTTAGCTTTTTTCGTTTCGCTTTAGGAGGCCACAAGCAAATACATCTTGCTCCTCAGCCCCACAAACTCTTTTATCGGTACTCCCTTCGTGTCATCTTTCATCTATCCCAACACTAGCTTGTTGACGTTGCATATTTGTGGATGTTCAAGATGGTAGTTGCTAGTGTCAAATCTACTCTTGTTTTAGTCATGTCTGCATACACGTTCTCGGTTTCGATGCAATAGCACAGCGAGTCCGTGTCTGTTAACAGCAGTTTTGCTTGATCTCCATAATGGGGCTGTATGTATCGGTAGTGAAATTCATTGAGAAGGAGTTTGGACAAATCTGGTATGGTGAACCCCGAGTAGGTGGGAAGATCACACGTTACCTTGCGTACTTTTGAGTTGATCTGAACCAGGTTATCGTGCAATATCTGAAACGGATTAGCATTTGGTTGGGTGGAATGCTTGATGGCTCGCTTGCTGTCGGTGCATAGCTTGACGTTCAGTCTTTTCTGTTTCTGTTCTATGGTCTTTCCAAACACCGAATTATTAGAAAGTTTGTAAAATTCCCCTTAAGACTCCGTCTTCGATTACTTTCGTTTTACCGTATTAAAATCTATATATTGTTTCTACCAGAGCTTTTGATTGAAACTCAGCACCCTCCTGACGTGAAGAAGTTCCAAGAAGTTGTGTACGAGGTAGAATTTTAAGGTACGGTAGTGAATTACGTACCGCTTCTTCCTCAGTAGGTTGGCCAATAGCTTCATGACAGGTTTCACCGGTTTTCCTCACAACAAAGATTTCTAATAGTCTGAAAAAAATTCTTCTTCTATTTCAAATTTTTCAGGAGCAAGCGGGTAGTCATTGTGGAGCTTATGGAGTTCGTTTGAGTAGTCCAGATCTACTTCCAGAATGTATCCTACCGACAATGTGTCTGCTATCTTAGTCCCATCGAAAGCTCGAATTTCATCTTTAGTCAAACACCTAAAGCCGCTATAAGGCAGCATCTGGCTCATGGGCCCGCCGTAAGTGTTATTGACGACCTAATCGATGATGTACATGTTAGGTTTTGTTGGATCGCATGTTTCGGGAATGTGTGGGTTATTGGCCTCTGCCCACCTTCGACAAATAAAGTTAACTCCTCCCCGTATTCCCGATGAGATGAAGTTATGTTTGCTAGAGTGAGTGAATGCTTCCAGCTCAGCCTTGGTGTTCTTTAAAGCTTCTGCCTAGCTAAACCCTGGAGTGGCCACGTAATAGCATGGATCTATTTCGTAGTTTTGCAAGCAGATCTTGCGGAATTCTTCGAAAATTTCTGCCAAAAGCAGACAGTCGGTTACCTGATATATTTCGTGGTAAGATGAAACTTTTTGATTTTCACACTCCAAATCATTTTAGCGTGATCGTATTGTTTGTCAGTTAAGCCTTCTTCTTTGAGTTTGGAATAACATTCTTCTTTCAGTAGTAAAGACTCCTCTTCGAACACACTCATGGTGGAAATGTATTCGTAAGGGTAGTATTCCTTATGGTTTAACAGATCCACGGCACTCTCTTCCTCGACATTGGGAAGGAACCATTTGTCCTTCCCACCTGCTTTCAAGAACCCCTTCACCATCCTGAACTCGTGATCACGTTTATGTCTCTTCGTCAGAGTTTTCAGCGAAAAGGAGAGAAAATTAAAGCTGCCTATAAACTTAAGCTGAATGTATCTTTTCTTTTTTCCCGTTTCATCCCATTCAGTTCCAGTGGTGATGGTCATGCTCATGAACCTTTCTGTATTTCTTGCGAGGACTTCTACTTTTTCTGGAAACTTGTGCACGGCTCTTACCAGTAAATGCATATCGTAACCTTCGAGGTAGTGAAATACCACGGAGATCGTGGTGCACTCTCATGGTGGTATTCAGATTACAGCTCGAGTGAGATCCTCCTCTGTACTGGCCGGTAACGTGGCAGTGATCCTGGACTTTGTCGTCTTTTGAACCGAATGGCTTTTTGCAGCAGATGCAGTCTATAGCGTGGTTAAAATCAGCATCTTGGACCGCAGTGAGACATACTGGTTGGACTCTTTTTAATATTTCGTCGTACTCATGCGCTTCAATCACCAACCGATCGAGGAATTCTTCAACGGCATCCTCTCCGAGGCAATAAAAGGTGCTATTTTTCTCCGGTCCCACTGCGACATAGCCAAAGCTGCAAGGTTGATGGTGGTTGATTTTCTTCCCAGAGCTGTTAAAGGAAGGAACAGGTTTCAGGAGGTACTCAAAATCGGCATATATGATTTTGGGGTGAACATTTCTTCTATTGAAAGCTTCAAACTTATGTTTTCGACCAGTTGTAAGAATTTGAGCGCTTGAGGTGACAGATTGGTTCTTTTACATTCCAGTTTGTGTTTGTCTCTCAGCGATGCCTTTCCATAAGCAGCGAAACAATTTCGACAATAATATGTCGGGTTACTCCTTGATCCCTGGTGTCGGAGAAATTGGTTCCAATCCACGATGGTGCAGTAGTGAAAATTTGTCGACTCATCGGTAATTAAAAGAAGATCTACGGGTTGGCCTTTAAAATTCATGCTCACATGAAGGGGATTCAAGCCATTCTCTTTGGTATAAGCAATCACATTGATTGATAAATCTTTGTTGGCCAGCTCTAATGCGTCAACGTGATCCAGCCGTGTTGGAAAGTCCAGCATTGAACCATCTACCGTTCTCTCATATACTTCATTATCTTTCGGATTTAACATGGTTAATTTGTGTTTGACACAATCTCGACACAATCTCGACACAATCTTTGACACAATCTCGTTTCTGATTACAAGAAGCACTTGTGGTATGAGAAATTTTTAACGTTGACTACACACTTGCACTTCTTTTTTAATTTTGCGGACAGAGGAATGAAAGAACCCGGTCTGAGCGGGTGGATTTTTCTACTTGTATTGTGAGTTCGTAGGAGGGGTTTATCACCCAATTACTCCCTCTTTCGGCAAGTTTGTCGATAGAACGTTGGATTTTAGCATAAGTTAATCAAGTAACTTGGGAACATCTAATGGATTATAGATTTGGGAGTAGCGGGAGTGAAATCCAGTTTGTGTTTCTTGGCCATTTCGAACAAAACCCACTACTAAACCAATTTGAGCTCTGCAAGTCACTAATTGCCGGACACATTCGTACAGTACAGCTTCTATACCTCTTCACATCAACATTAAAAGGTACAACGGGGTCTCCAACGTGCACAGCTTTCTTGTACTTTTGGTCCTCGAGTCCTTGTTCACAGATGATGGGATCGTCTCTACAGCCTTCTACAGCCTAACTCCCTCTTGAAGCAATCACACTCCGGTGGGTAATTATTCCTGTGTGTCTTTACGAGGTGTTGTACCAATCTTTTGCGGGTAGGACACGTTTAAGCACAGTAAACGCAAGTAAAGTTTGTTTTTTCCATCGCTCCAACCAAACGTTTCTGTTTAATAATATAAATAATATGAACAGCAATAATTTCAATGTCCTGGTCTCAGTTTATTAATATAAATAATACAGGAAAAATATGGTGTTTTGTTGTCGTTATTTTCCTAGAACAACTGGCTTTTCGTACAGCCAACTGTCGAAGCGCTCGTCGTACCCTTTCCACCTGACGAGGTAATGAGTTCCCCTCCTACTTTTTTAGTCTTCAGAATCTCATTGACTAAAAACAGATCCAGCATATTAGTTTCCTGTAACTCTTGCTCACAAAAGGTGCCTTCGATTTCACTACCCAGTTGGTCGACCAACCTGTATCAAGTTGGTCGAGTTTTTCTTATTTCACTTACCTGAAACAGTTCGTTGGTAAAAGTTTTGCGAATACCCCTTGTCGAATGTAATTTTGCAGATGTCACTCTTACTAAATCCCCGACTTTGAAACTATTATTCTTCTTTTTGGAAGGGCCCTTTTTCAGCACTATGTTTCTGATCTCCGGTTCATCGCATTTAGTTGCTTCGGATGGTTTCATTTTAATGTAGTATGAACTCTGTCTTTGTAATCTTTAACAATTTATTTATTGTGTCTATCAATTTGTGATTACCTTGCAGTGTAAAATGCTTCCACATGATGCTTTTCAATGTGCGATTTAAGTGTTCTACTACGATTGCCTTGAGTTCTGACTTTGTCGAATAGTGGTTTATTTTGTGGCATTTTGTTAGTGCTGCGAAATCTTTGTCATAAAATTCCTTGCCATCGTTGGTTTGTAAATTTTTAATGGGACTGGACATCGTGTTTAATATGTCGGTAAAACCTGCTGTGACATTCTCAGCATTCTTCTATTTCACAGGGATGGCCCAAGCGTATTTAGAGAATACATTGATGTCAGTCAGCAAGTATTTGCAATTTTCATATTGTTCCTAGTAAGGTATCATCTCGACCTAGTCTGCTTGAACTAAATCACCTATGCCGTAGCTAATAACGTGCCTCCTCGTAAAATGAAACCTAGCTGGCTTGTGCAGCTCGTCCACTAAAGTTTTCATTTAATCTGTTTTTTTTTAACTCCCATTCCCTTTTAACTTCTCTTTCAAACTAGTTTTGCTAGAATTTGCAACTTTTACTGGAGGCCAACTTTCTATCAGCTTCGTGCCTTCGTTCCAAGTCTGGTTTGGTAGAGTATTAGATTTCGTGCTGTTTGCAGGCCTCATCCAGAGAATTGATAGCAGCGTCGCCTCTGTTTAGTCTCTTGTTCAGTTTTGTTCCTGAACCCCAATAGTTGTATCCCGAAATTTGAAGTTACACCGGCAACTTGTCTATCACACTATTCAACAATCCAGAGCCTCTACTCTTCTGAAACTGAGCTTTCCTCATGCTGCATACTTTACACTCACCGTTCAGCAGTGTCTATAATTCTTAGTCACAAAGTGCCTGACATTTTTACGGGCTGTAACTCTTTTGCATTTGAGGCAGAACATCTCTGCTTATTTATAAAATGAGAATGAAAAGGTATTTTAGATACTAGTTTTTTAGAAATTTTATCAAAATACCATTTTTTCCTTAGAGCAACTGAAAGATGAAAATGTTAAATTATGACATAACCGATATCAATAAACGACCATCGACTGGTAATTTACTGAATTTTCCAGAGGACTTAAGAAGCATCATTTGTGGCCCTACCAGTTGTGGAAACACCAATTCAGTTATAAATTTCATTTGCAATCCAGGTTCGTTAAAATATGACAGCCTGCGCATGTGCTCCAAATCCTTATTTCAAAACAAATATTTCCATCTCAGGAGAGCTTTTGAGGAAATATATCCGAGCATAGCTACCTTTTGCTCCAACAATGAAGATGTCTCACCACCGGAAGAACTGCCATGTGGCAAAACGGTTATTGGACGATTTCATGATTGAGATACAAGAGAGAATCAAACGCCTATTTGCGTATGGCAGGCTCGCGGATGCCTCGATCTTTTATGTGTGTCAGACTTACAGCAGGATACCCAAGAGTGCTATTCGAGACAATTCCAACATTAAAATTCTCTTCAGGCAAGATACAGAGAACTTCAAACATGTCTTCAATGACCATGTTAGTGGTGACTTAATTTTCGACGAGTTTCATCGCATGTGCCGTGACATTTGGAACGCTGATCCTTATGGATTCCTACTCATTGATACAACTAAATCATTGGAGCAAAGGTATAGAAGAATGATTGACTAACAACAGGATGTCTGCCGAACTTTTTTGTTGACATTAACGTATGTCTGTCTGGAGAAGGTTTTTTTTATGTAAAACATTATTTCATAAAGTACTAAAACGTCATGTCTACTAAAACTAAAATTAAGAGAAGCAAACCCCAGAAAGAGGTCAATCAGTACGAGGCTCTAAAAAGCGTCTGAAACAAAAATTTCAAAATGCAAAACTGAAAAGCAGGCAAAATCTGAACATTTGCAAAAGATATTCAAACCATTCGTTGATCCGATAGTAGATCAGACTAAAAAGCAGATTCCCTAGGGAAGCAAGGCTTCAACTCAGCGTCAACAACAAATCAAAGAACTATTGGCTATAGTAGATGCACAGAAAAAAAAAGAAAAATATCACGGGAAACGGTTAGAGCATATTCAGAAAGCTTTGGAGGCGGCAACTGGCCGCATCGATACTGAAGACGAGAACATAGATAGTGACGATGGTGAAATACAGTTACACCCTCCAACATGTCTCCTGCCCTCACACCTGGGGCTCATCGAAGACAAATGCAGAGGACTCTTAACTTGGCGATTCCGCAGTCAGACTCGGTCCACTAGCTATCAAATATCTCAACTTGTTTGCTACTCAAAAGAATCTGACTGACCCCACTATTGGCATTCGATACAACCTGGAGTCTAAACATTACATGATTGGTGCACTGGAAGTATAATTTGGAGGTGATGACTTGATTGTGGGGGAAAATATACGAAGGGACGGACGATTTGTGGCAGTTGGTTATGTTAAAAAACCTTTCGAACCACCAGACAGAGATGCTAGTCTCCTAAACTACCACGATACTCTAAAAAGGAGTAAAGCCATATATCACAACAACGACAGTACAAGACGACTGAAGTCCAGTGCCGGTTTCAAGTACACGACTTTCATAAAACCTGTTTGGAGCACACCTGTTTGTCGGGAAAGAATATCGGTTCTATAGAGATCCGAATGACTTGTGCGAAAGGTTGAACCTTCTCGGAGCCTCTAAAGCGGCTGGCAATAATTTGCTAGACGAAGAATTCGTGCACATTTTCACAGAAATGCAGAGCAAAGCATTACTGGCGAACGGGAAACATTCGGTAGATGTTAATGTATTAAACTAATAATGTCCCTCGTTTTTTCGTCAGAAAAGACCTACTTTGTCACTGCTTTTGCTTCTCCACTGATTTTGGAAGGTGTTCACGAATTGGCTCTAGTCAATCTGGAAACTTACAACTCCAGTCCTAACGTTATACAGGACGTAACTGACTCTTTCACTTACACGGTGGTGAAAGATTCGGATGGCAGTAACCCCTGGAATAAAATCGTCATCCCAGAAGGTTCTTATGAATTCGACGAAATTATAAAAAATCATTTAAAGAAAAGTAAAAGATAACAAGCACTGGAACCACTCGAAGCCAAAATGTATAGTTACGGTCGGCACTAGGGTACGAATGCCGTGAATATTTTAAATGTGGATAGCAAACTGGTTTATTGTGATTTGGTCTCTGGTTCATACGTAGATGGAATAAAGCAACCGACTCTCTATTCGTTTTTTCCAAATGTCTCCCCGGGGTTTAAAGTACTTTGTTTGCCTCACAATCTGATATATCTGCCAGTTACTAAAAACGTGGTTTACTCTATTAGAGTTTGGTTGACCGACCAGGCCAACAGGCCTGTTAATTTACGAGGTGAGACATTAATGATGAGACTGCATTTACGATAAATAAAAACGTAAAATGTTGAAATTTATTAGGAATATTATTAAAGCGACCGTTCACAGTCGACCTTCAGCTAAAGAACCAATCGTCCGCAACCAATTGGGAGGCTCTTATAAAAGAGAAACATATCCACCAGTGAATGGGAAACAATGAAACGTTTAAAGCTAGAAGGCAATAATTTCTGAGTCCTAAAAACGTCAAATTTATAGACAGTCTCATCAGCACCCGAGGATGGAGACCAACGAGGAATATCTGAACCTTACAGAACTATTCACACTGGACGAATCAGTCGTCAGTTATAATTATCACAAGTACGGGCTAATAGTGGATACGAACGTGAATACACCTAACAGCGAAATCAGAATTGTGATTCAGAACCAAGATTTATTTTCCCACCTGCACAAAAGCTACATTCACGTTACTGGTTTGCTTGTCAAAAGTTCTGACAGTTCTGCATGTGCCGTAACAGATAAAATTACTTTGGTGAATAACGCTGCCGCGTATTTATTTAGCATGATGACAAGACAGTCGACCAATTCAATATGCACAGTTTTGCAAGCACCATTAAACGCTAAGTTACTCTCCGGACCAACAGGCGGATCTGACTAATAGAGGATGGATTTTGTACTCCAATAATGCATCTTTGACAGACGATACTGAGAATTTGATTTTGAAACAAAAAAGAGATGTGCTTTTTGCCCACATCCCGAAAGACAGTTTTTCCTTCACCGTGCCATTGTCCCACTTACTGGGCTTTTGTGAAGACTACACAAAAATTGCATGTCAACAAAGACTGGTGCTTATTCGATCGTCGGATGATAATGCATTGATGCCGGCAAAATAGTCTTAGAACAAATAACTTGGCACCGCCCATATTTCATTCCGTCCGACGTTCAGAAAAACAAACTGTAGGTCTTGGTGGCTTCGGGCTTCAGCGTCCACCTAGCATTCAGACACTGGTATTCCGACCAGCTGGACCTTCCCACCTCGACCAGTTGCACTTGGAGATTGATCACTACATCTGCTATTAAACGGCCGACGTGGATAGTAATAGGTTTTCAAACTGCTAGAGACAATGATGCAAAAAAAAACGGCAGTCTTTGATCATTGTAACTTTACAGACGTCCACGTAACGCTCAACTCCGGATGTTAACATTTTCTCGATTTAAATTCAAATTTTGCGCAAGATAACATCTCTAACTTGTATCAAATGATTGTGGACTTTAGGAAGCAGTACTATGGGTTGGGGTCGAGATCGTCCGGACCAGCGTATAAAGTCAATATTTTCTCAAGAACTTTTCTTTGGTTGCACTGGACGTCTCAAAACAGTTTGAAAGATTGTCATCATCAGTTATGGATTTGCAAGTAAAAATGCGCTTCGGAGCTGCCGTCCCTCCAAACACGAAAGCTTTAGCATTGGTCATTAGCGATAGAATAATGTATTTGAAAGTGGACAGGTTAGAAATTGGAGGTTTTCGTATACTTTATTTTTTTTTTCATAATGAGGAAAAATCATGTACAAAACGTAGCAGTCTCTTTGACTCCCCATCAAAAGCAAAAAATATTAAAACACATCAAAGCTGGCAAAGCTCCTTGTTTCCGCCTTTCCAATTCTCAGCTAAAGAGAAGGAATGTGATGCTTCCACTGACTAAAACACAACACGGTAAACTATTAAAGGCTCGCAAAACGGGTAAGGGACTTAGCTTGAAATTTTCTCGTACCCAAACTGGCGGTGTACTGCCCTTTATTCTTCCAGCCCTGGCTTGGTTGAGCACTGTTGGTGGTTTGGCAGGTGGCACTGCCAGGATTTCCAGAGCTTTGAACTCGGCCAAGAATAATGCCAGGCAGCTGTAAGAATTGAAACAGCATAACTCCGCCATGGAGATGCTCGCCATGTATAGATAGAAAGCCGTTTTAAAAATGGACCTACAAAAAAAGGCAAAGTGACCAAAAAATCCAAACCGTGGAAGAGGAAACTCTCTGAAGCCGGCGTACCTTTAGACAGGGCTCTGACTAACGTAGATTTAAACAGATATGCAGAAAAATTAGGTGTCACCAATTACAGAGGCACGTTCAGCAATGACCTCCTTCCTCAATGTCTGTGGCTGAATGGAGAGAGCTGCATCGTTAATTTACAGGATTCCACAGCTCCACGGAGCCATAAAGTGTGCTATTTCAGTCGAGGGCCCAGCTACTGTTTTTATTTCGATTCTTTTGGTTTAAAAGCTCTTCTCGAGATTAAACGATCACTCTGTGGTAACGTCCTATCGAACCACCGACGTATCCAAGAATCTAGAGAGATACTGTTTGGCCAGTATTGCTTGTACGTAATTCAACGTTTGTTCCAGGGTGAAAATTTTTTCAAATTATCCATAACTTGAAGGAAAAAATATGAGCGTAGGCGATAAATTTGGTAACTCTGCAAAACGGATCAAAACGCCATCGCCTAATGGAAATTTCTTGAGCAGACCATACTCTGCTTTCGATGCTAGGCAGAAAAAATTACCAACTTAGCACGTCCTGTTTCAGACTCAGACGCTACTACCATCACATTCGTAAAAAATGCACTTGGTTTCTCCAAAACTGCAGAGGGCAATTTGAGTTTAGCTGGAAACGGAATAGTTGATTTGGGGGCGCCTACCAGTCAAAACGAAGCAGTCACTCTAGGCTACCTGAAATCTGAAATAGGTTTAAGTAAAGATTTTGATGGCAATTTAAGCTTGGCTGACAGGAAATTAGTAAGTTTGGGTCAGTGACAGCGATACAGCGACCAAGAAATTCGTAGACAGATAAATAAGTCAGATTAGGAGAGAATCATGAGTTCTCATGCGTGTCTACTGCTTTCGTTCGAATTTAGATACGAGAGATAATTTTAAATGGTTCTCAGAAAATGGCCAACAGCATATCACAGCTTCCGAACTCGGTCGCGTAACGGTCGGAGTTAATTCGGTTAAGACCATTCATACAATTGCTGTCGAGACAGCCACCATGGTTAGCTTCGACAGGGCGCTAATAGAACTGAAAATTGGGAACACGATTTTGGTCTCCAATTCACCATTTGTTAGAGGTACACTGCGAATTTGAAGGATAAAAGCATAAAAAAAAATAATAAAATTAATACCCCTTATTATTACATTATTAAAGAAGCGGGCACAAGTAACCAAAATGAGTGACGATAATTTTTCTGCCGTGGGCCCTCCCTACACCATTCAAGTCACTTCTTTTGGCAAAAATGTTGTCATCAGCTTCAAGTCAGGCCAGTCCCAAATTGATTTAAATGCCAGCGAGTGAGACATTTTGTTAAGAAATCATAGTGTTTTAAACCAAGAAATTTGAAACGTAGAACCAACAAAGCTCATTTTTGAGGAGCAGACGATGAAAGTGCAGCTTTGGGCACCATAGACCAGGTTCAAAATGTGATCAAGCTGTTTCTCAGTATGTCAACAATAGCTCTATTGATACATCATTTTAATTCCTTGTTGGTGAATGCATTGGATTCGTTATTCGACGCAGTCCGTCTGGAAGAAAATATAACGGTCATGCGACGAAACCAGTATTGTATACATATGATGGGAACATGATTCCAATAACCCAATTTGAAATGACTTTGCAGAATGGAACTCGTTCCTCAAAAACATCCCGAAAATCATCCGTGAGACCAAGAACCCCTTGGACAAAATTCAACAGCAGTCAGGCTGTGGCGCTTTGCTCCAAACCGCAAATTAATAAAAATCAAATATTTTGTTTTGTTTCTGAGTCGCTGTTTTGGGATTGCTTACCTGCCAAGCCTGGTTGGTAGCTAATAACTTCATTTAATGGAGTAACTAACTTAGGTATAATTACACAGCTAAATGGCAGATGTAATTCCATACATATTCTGTTTCCCTGCATTTCACTTACAGCATTCGGTTTCGTTTTGTATATTTTTTATTCAATCAGTTTCGTTTTGTATTTTTTTATTCAAACTCTCAATAGATAGAGCGCTATGTTTCAGCTGTACTTATTAAACAGATGGCATAGCATTCAGTTTCATTTTGTATATTTTATTCAATAGAGGGCACTTGGTTTACTGCCGAGCACATTCATTTTTTGATTTCATTAATTTCTTGGTGACCATTAGTTTTTGATACCGAATCATAGATGGTGCAACGGTTTGTGTTTCAGATTGCTACCATAGTACTTGGCACCTTTCATTTTAGTTTTTTTTTAATTCCTAATTTTATCGTTAGATGGAGCATGCAAATGCAGTATTTTTCTTGGGTTGTATGTTTTCAATAACTTCCACTATACACACAAACTTGCTGTTTGCAGCAATTTAAATGACTGAAATTAGCTTTGCAAAGGCACTATTCTTTCTGCAGAACTTAAAAAACGCCATTTGTTATTTAAACTTAGGTTTTCAGTTGAACCAAGTCAATTTAAAGCATTAAAGATGGAAAGCCAAAGGCTAAATAAAAGTTAAATAGATACAGATTTAAGCCTATTTTACGTTGCCTTTTGGATTTGTATGTGGGTTCGATTCCCCACTCACTCAGTCTGACACAAGGTAACGTAAAATAGGTTTGCATCTGTATTTATTCAATTTAAAGCAGTTGTTTTCCGTGGCTAATTTTGCAGCCAAATTTGGTTGCCATAATATATTGCTTTTAGTGTGTATGTTGCTTAAATACCTATTGCACGTTATTTCATTTTTGACAAGTTAGTTTTGAAGTTGTGTGTTGGAATTTTTTTCCTAACTCTAATAACGGTATTTTATTAATGATTGCTTACATTTTTGACAAACCCTCAATTGAAATAATCGATAAGTTGTTGATGCCCCCCCCCCCCAAAAAAAAATATGTGTAGGCCTATAATTTTCATTTTTCACTGTAAGATGGGTTGCTCGCAAATTTCCTCGCATTCGTTCCTTTATTGCAAGCCTGGTTACATATTAGTGTGTATGTTATGCCATGTTTTGGGCAGGGGAATGGAGTTTATGAGAAACTGGCCGTCGAATGCTAATTTTTACTTACAATTTTTATTCAATGTGGGCAAATAAACAACTGTTTTTGTGTGTGTCGTAGACATCACTAAAGCTATCAGCAGAACTTTGCTAGCAGCAGCTAGTGTGTATCGATGTTGCGTACGAATTTTTTTCTAAGTGTTAATTGGGTCTAGGTCACCGCTCTAACAACAAATATTACGGCCTTCCAAGATCTATAAATGATCTTGGAAGGCCATAATACTTGCGGGGGAAAAACCCAGTTATATCCACGAGAAAACTGCGATCGTGAACAAATTGGATGTTTTTTCCCCCTAGCTAACCTAACATTCTTTGGTTTATTTAAATCCCTGCATTAAAAGCAAAAAGTAAGGTTTAGTTTAACCTAACTCAATGTTTCGTTTTGACACGGATGGACGGTACCTCCCTTCGAGTATTGAATCGTTGACCCAATCATTCAAAGTTGTCATCAACTAGAACAACAATTTTTGAAATCATGGATCAATTTTCCTATACTCGAAAGTTTATTTACAGCAATCTGAAATGAATGTCTTACTAAAGAAAATAATGGCTTAGGATGGATATTCCCAACACACAGAGCTCACCTGAGAGTAGCTACGTTTCCTGGAGAACCACAATGTCACAGTTGTTGTAAAGGCTTTTCAGCCTTTGCACGACCCATTTAACCGATTTATAATTAAAAGTGACGATGTTTAGATCCATTACGGTTTTTGTAAAATTTTGAGCCCAGAGGAGCAAAACCGCCTCAACAGAACAAGTGACGGTCAAATAGACCCATTCAAAAACTTCATTTCATCTTGGCTAGAAATTAAGAATAATCCTTGTTTCTAGCCAAGAATCTAATGAACTCCATTTGGATATGACAATCTTCCAAATACCCTGCAATCTTGTAAGCATTTGTGTCAGGGTGTAGTCTAGCACAAATAGGTGTCAAACATTAGGATTGATTCCTAATAACCTACCATTTTCGCATGGGCCAACAACAACCAGTGCTTTGTAGTACTGCCTCTGTTTATTTACCACCACATTAAAACCTTCATCATCCATTATGGAATTTTTCCAGATAGATGGAGATCGATAATGCTAGTTGTTGGCTAGTGCTTGAGTTTATATTCTTTACATTGGGTTTTGCAGTCATTCGTATCAGAAGCGCTACAGAAGTGCTATTTAATTTTGCTACAGAAACGCTATTTAATTTTGCGGCCACTTCCGAAAAAAATAGTGGTGGTGGCTGTTCAGATTGTGATGATTGTGATCATCGGAGACTCCATTATTTGGTAATGTTGACGCCACTTTCTCAACATTCATGCTATTATCTGCAGAAGGATATTCACCAGCGGCAGCTAGATCAAGCAGCTGATCAAACGTATCTCTACTCAACTTCTTTATCCATCTTTATTTTCAAATAGCTTTGGTGTGTTGGGGCAAGATACAGGTGATGTGTGCTTGTCGGCATTGTCATTCTTTACACCAGATGTGGACTCGGCACTGCCACCCTTGTATCACCGTGTCTCCACTGTCACCGCGTGGTCAGCTGTTGTGGTTGATGATAGTTGCCTTCTTTCCTGCAGACACATTTAGGACCAACAGCTCACACATGTGAGGGTCACTTCCAGATGATGCCTCTGGTGCCGTCGGTGAGGGTAGCCAAGTCCTGTACGAGGATAACAGGTATGTTACCCAAGGTAGCATCATCCAGGTAGCCGGTTCGATTCCGGGTCATGCCACTCCGACGAAACGTAAGTGCATAAAGGTGGCTGGTTACTGAACAACGTTATTTCTAGTGTATGATTTTCGCTGTTGGCATATTTCCAATTTTCCTTAATATTATTTCCAGCGATTTGTGTCTATTTATTTCTCCTTTATTTGAGCCTTGTGAGTGTATGATTTGTCTTCCCTCTCCATTGCTATGGCCGAGTGAATTTCGGTCTAATTGAGCCCTGGTCACGGTTGTGACCTTAATAACGGGTTCATTGAGTTACCTTTATGCCAGTGGAGGATGTGGCCATAGCGATTAAGGCGCTATGCAAGTGATCTGAGGGCGAACTGGGTAGCCGGTTCGAATCCGGGTCATGCCACTCCGACGAAACGTAAGTGCATAAAGGTGGCTTACTGAACAACGTTATTTCTAGTGTATGATTTTCGCTGTTGGCTTATTTCCAATTTTCCTTAATATTATTTTCAGCGATTTGTGTCTATTTATTTCTCCTTTATTTGAGCCTTGTGAGTGTATGATTTGTCTTCCCTCTCCATTACTATGGCCGAGTGAATTTCGGTCTAATGGAGCCCTGGTCACGGTTGTGACCTTAATAACGGGTTCAGTGAGTTACCTTTATGCCAGTGGAGGATGTGGCCATAGAGATTAAGGCGCTATACAAGTGATCTGGGGGCGAACTGGGTAGCCGGTTCGAATCCGGGTCATGCCACTCCGACGAAACGTAAGTGATTAAAGGTGGCTTACTGAACAACGTTATTTCTAGTGTATGATATTCGCTGTTGGCTTATTTCCAATTTTCCTTAATATTATTTCCAGCGATTTGTGTCTATTTATTTCTCCTTTATTTGAGCCTTGTGAATGTATGATTTGTCTTCCCTCTCCATTGCTATGGCCGAGTGAATTTCGGTCTAATGGAGCCCTGATCACGGTTGTGACCTTAATAACGGGTTCAGTGAGTTACCTTTATGCCAGTGGAGGATGTGGCCATAGCGATTAAGGCCAGTGATTAAGACAAGTGATCTGGGGGCGAACTGGGTAGCCGGTTCGAATCCGGGTCATGCCACTCCGACGAAACGTAAGTGCATAAAGGTGGCTTACTGAACAACGTTATTTCTGGTGTATGATTTTCGCTGTTGGCTTATTTCCAATTTTCATTCATTCAGTTGGGCATTCATAGAAGTGGCTAGGGGGCAGAAGAGACTTAGACCCATGGGATAACCCTGCTGTACACCTCACTTGGAACACTGGTAGTTCAACTTACTACCGTAAGTAATATGGCTTGATGACGTGTAAGCGCTGATGCAAGAACGGTTACAAGTTAGGAAAATGGTCATGTACAATATACAGTAAGCAATCACGGTGGCCGTGATGAAAGAATTCAAGAATCAATTCTGAATGGCTTACGCCTAGCTATGGGAGAAAGAAATGTATTGTCTGGCAGCGGGAAGTGCTGGTTTGGCACCACCTATGGTGCCAAAGATAAGCTGAATTGGACAGAGTATGGCCCCAAATTTCTACCTAATATTATTAACACCCAATTTTCCAACCCATTAACACCAAGTGTTACCGACAGTCTGGGTCTTATACCACTATCTCTTTTGCAAGGGTCAGGAGCAAGGCAGCATGCAGAATGAAGCTAACAGATTATGGTAACCGACAAGAAAGAATTAGGTTGCACGGCTTTGTAACTGAAGGCAGCAGGTGCTCTCGGGCGACACCAACTCCTTCACCAATGAGGTCCTTAAAAGGGTGTGGGACAAGGATTCCAATGAAACAGAAGAGCCAGAGTGAACAGAATTCAGGCAATAAAGAACCACGGATCCTGACTCAAAGCAAAGAAGTAACTGCTGCAGGATCTGGCAAGGTTTCACGGAATGGATGTTTGGCCTGAAGAGAGATGAAAGTTCCTTACAGCCGTGGTACAAATGAGTCATCTGAGCTGAAGACCTACACTGCTCCGGTGACATCACCATCATCACTTTTGGTTTTAGCAATTTGCCTTCTGCTTGCCTGCAGGCCATTGTTGAATGGTTTTTGTGAGCGAAGTATCTTTGAAAAAGTCACCAACATGGTGCTCGATCAATGTTGCTACGAATACAATTATTTCAGATTGAAACACTTTGCACTTAGAAACAGATCACTGGAAAGGGAAGCAAACGTGACCAGGAGCTTTTTTCTTCCAGCACACAGTGATCAAGGACTGCGTAAAGAGCTTCAGCAGCATGAGTACATGTGGATTGGGGAATCTGACGAATTAGTCTATGCATATGTTTAAGGTTGGCCAACAACTCGCCAAGGACACAGTGTAAGTTACAGGCTGAGGCAATTGTGACAAAATCGGCTGGATCCCAACAAGCCTTGAATTACAGTAGTAATTTTGGTGGTTGTTGAGACTAGCTCCTGCCTGAAAGCTGTGTTTGCACCACTCACAGGGAACACTCTTAACAAGGGAAGGCTCACTGGCAACTACTGGAATTTTCCGTGATTGGAAGAGGCAAACTGACAGACGACTTACTTTAATCATTCACAACAAGCCACAGCAACTGTTCAATCACAATGTCTGCTCTTTTTTTAGTGAGGACCCTAAAAACACTAAAAAGGATTTTACCTACAAACGTTTATCCAAGACGACCATTTGTGTTTTGTGGCTTCAAGGAATTCTGGGAAGCAAACAAATGACAAGTAATGACTGTACATTTAACTGCTATCTAGTTACAGTATAGAACTAGTGTGCAGTATATCCTTCAACTTGTAATAACTCGGCAACGGTTCAAGAAGCCATAGAAAATCGAATTTAGTCAGCTGGTTACCAATATACAGCTGTTGACATCAAACTGAATAGTGAATCTGTTGTTGCCATCTTTGATGATGCAATAAGGGTAAACTGGAAGTTGTATATGTGGGCACCATATCAAAAAATGTTTCATTTGAAACAGTAAATATAGTTTGAATTTGTCGTGCATTTTTCCAGAAGAGCACAATTCACCTAAAATTTGGCTCTTAGCCGTTTAACTACTTAACTATTTACTTTTATTCACCAAATAAAAGTAAACATAAAAGATAAAGTTTTCAGCACACCTTATTTTTTTATTGTTCTTTATTTGCAGGAATTTAAAAACGCAAGTTGTGGGACGACTTTCATAATCAAGGTAAGATGGCACTAATTACATTACCAACTTACAGTGCACTGAGGCTGTTTAAAAATGGTACCTAGGAATAATGTTACAGTAGGAAGGAAACTAAAAAATTCTGACAACAAAGCTATTTGCCCTCAATAAGTATTGAAATGGACAAACATATTTTATTATTTGGATTAAACACACTAAAACTGAAAAGAATCCTTGGATTCCTGTATGATTCCACCATCTTTAGTAATTTGGGTGAAAACAATGTATTTCAGTGTAATGTAAAGAAACGGGGTTTTGACTTTTAAATGTGATCCCTATCACGCAGATAGCAGATGTACCGATCAAAATGTTGGGTTGGTTCTCCGAAAAACCAAGCAGAACTGATGCAAAGGTGGGGAACTCTGTCACATCAGTCGATGGTAGTTTCCAATGAAAACGAAGATTGTTTAACTGAGTTCAAACTGGAGATTGGCTGCACCGCTAAGGGTAGATCCTCCAGCCACATATGCTGAGGTGCACTGCCTACATCCTTTTTTATCCCTCCAGAGGAAAGTCAAGTCCCATACACCAACCACACAAAAACCACAGGCAGCCTGAGCCCCTGTCTGCAATTGGTGGACAGAAATGCAAGTCATGAATGTACACAAAGGACGGAGTTTAGAAATGTTTTCAAAACATTCAGAATGTTGTCTTTTGACTAAGTTTCTATTTATTTAAGTACTATTTTATCAGTATTAGACTCTTGTGACTACTCCAGTATGAATATGGGACAAAAAGTCCAATCTTGTTACCATTCTTTCTCTTTGCTTGCTGCATAGGTTCCGGTGTTAGTTTTCAGTACTTTCCTTTCAAGGCAGCTGAGGTGGCTGATATGACTATTCAGTCTTTCACTTTTAAAGCAAGTTCTGCCTTTTTAACATCGCAAGCGGAGTATTGTTCGGTGCAGTCTTTATCCGGAACGTCTCCGGTGACTGCAGCGTCATCATTTTTCATTTCAGGCTTTCTGCGACAAACAATGTAGGCAGCCCACTGATGCTAATGTAGCAGATTAGCCCCTCTGCTCCCCTAGTGTTTCACGTCCCAAAATGCTAGGCGAGTTGGGGGTGGACCTTTTTGCTTCAGCCTATTTGGAAGGTGGCTTTTCATTGGAAACTTGAGCTGATTAAATGTCGGAAGGCAAGGACACATAATGAGATGTATCATTCCCACCGAAACAGGGCTTTCGAATAGTGGGTCTCCCAGAAGTAAGTGGCTTCCTCCTGCATTAGTCTGGGTGACCGTGCTAGCTGAACCGATCTGTACGTTAGCAACACTCGGTGCACTAAGAAACGTTGCGTGGCTAAACAGGGATTCGGAGAAAATAAAAACATGATTTGTTCACAGTAACGGCTGCTTCATGCCATCGACCCACACTTTGTCACAGGTTTTTGATTCTCGTTTCTGTTAGCAGGAAAGAGTTCTCCTGAATCAGCAATGCTGATGGAGGGGACCAAATCATAGGTGTGGAGAGCAGACTGGCATTTCCAAAATAAATGGATGTACTATTCTCCATTGCAAACAAACCTGCTGAGAGTCTAAGGTTCTGTGTAACCATGCAGACCTGCCTAATCACTCTCAGCCAACTCGGTGTTTAAATGACATATTACTGGGGTGTCAACATTTACTGTCTTGTGCTAAGTCAGTGGGAGGGCCCAATGATTCAATGTATGAGGTATTGTGGTGAGCGGGAAACAGCATATGTCACAGGCTGCTGATTCCTGTAATATGCTGGAGCAAGAAGTGCTAAGCCAGGGAAGTGCCCAATGATTAAAGGTATGAGAGCAGTAGCTGCTGAAAGGGCATGAATGTTAGTGGCCTGGCTCATCCATAATCTTACTCCATCGGCCTTCGGGACATGGTCGGGCAGAAAGGGTTTAGCATGCTGGTCATGGTTAAGCTTGAGTAAGTGGCATAGAACGAAAGGACTCATCGACCACCTGGAAAGTTAACTGTCGAGTGCAGACGTATCCCGAAATTGCCAACAGTGAGTGAGTGAGGCAAGGCTAGAAAGAGACTAGTGAGGACAGTGGATGCTGAAAGGACACAAACGTTACTGGCCTGGCCCTATCGTAATCGTGCCCCATCAGTCTTCGGGCTATGGATGGAAAGGCAAGGTAAGCATGCTGGGGCATGTATCGAGCTCAGGTAAGTGGCAGGTACAGAGAAAGAGGAGATCCAGGGGTTGGCAACCTGTCATAGACTGTGGGAGCGACGCACAGTGGTTGTTGAAGACAGCAATTAGATTAGTCAAAAAGTTGATTTCTTATAAAATCAAGGCCCCCAAATGACACAAACCAAGCAAAATTTTAATTTTCAGCATAAGTACCCATGCCTGATTCTCAAATGCTGTTGAAAATACTAAAATGAGAAACGGGCTGCATCAGTCAGCCACGTTGGAATGATTATTTAGCAGCGTTTCATGCAGGTTCTCCACTGCACGGCACCCAACAACCAAATACTTAGACTTTGCAACTACAATGACGGAGGAAGAATTTGGATTTGGGTTTACGCACTGGCATAACGATAGCACGTAGGCTTCATCTGGTTCCTGCTTGCTACTTCTTCAGTTAAGAAACCCAGGTGGCTCATTCTGCCTCTGCAGACAAACAGGGAACAGCCAAACCAAAAAAAAAAAATCCAGCTGTTTTTGATCACTGCAACCCTCAGAATGCTCATGTGACGTTAAATTTCGAATATGACCCATTCCTAGACTTGAACGTAAATTTCACTACTGGTGAATACTTCATCTTGTACAAAATTGCTCAGGAATTTTGGCACGTTTTGTTTAACATCGAGTATCTATGCAATTGTGCATCGATTCGGTTTAGTTTAAACAGCACTATCCTCTAGTTGTTTTGGAATGTTCTAAGCAGTCAGAGAGACTTCAATCTGGCATCATGAATCAGCAAATAAAGTTAAAATTTAATTTCTCCATTTCGGCCAACACAACCTGCCACACACTGTTGGTAGCTGACAGAAAAATGAGTTAGAATGTGAACGGGGTAAAGTCTAAGTAGTATATTAAATATATAATTAAAAAAAATGTTAAGACAATTAAAAAATTGAACAACTTAAAACATAATAATTGGCATTGCAAAGGTCCACTCATGGCTGGTGTAGGTGGCCTAGTTGGGGGCGTAGCCGGATTGCCATGGCCATTAGGAAAGCTCAAAACGATCCTAGCATACTGGCCGTATGATGAAGCATAACAAGAAAATAGAAGGTACGGGAAAGAAAAAAATGTCTCGTGGTAGAGGGCTCTAACCAAGGACAGTGAAGACTTGATCAATTTTTGTAAACTGTTAGCGAACTTTAATTTAAATTGATTAGTTAAAGTCTTGAAAATTC
The DNA here is from genome assembly GCA_023313725.1 of Lithobius niger. Lineage (NCBI taxonomy): Eukaryota > Metazoa > Arthropoda > Chilopoda > Lithobiomorpha > Lithobiidae > Lithobius > Lithobius niger. Next base: position 27,978 of record JAHWFP010182041.1, read on the forward strand.
TTAAATATACACTTACAGGCAATTTTAGCAAGGATCAACTTCCGTGGAAACCTAAAAGATTCGATTAAGGCAACATTAATCTACAAGATTTTGATGCGGGAGAAGGCAGTCATTGGGTGGGCTTACTCGACCGTTACTTTGTTATTTCAATAGTTTCGGTAATCTCTAGCCTTCCCTTTCATTCTCTGAGTATTTGGGTCCAGTTAAATATAATTACAATAGAGTACAAAATTTCGATCAAATATGGTGCAGACATTTCTGTTTATTTTTCTAAGTTCTTTTTCTAAGGGTCGTGATTACAAGGCTGTTTGAGATGAGATGAGATCAATTTAAATTTGCTCGAATTACAGATCCAATTGTCTCTCTTCAATCTCGTTTATTTCTCACCCCACATGAATTAACAATATCCTCAAACATTTTGTCAGTTCTTTTCAAAATCTGTTTTTTTCCCCACAATGGCAAGACCATCATTGTCAAGAATATTGCTGTAATAAATTTGAAATCCACTAAACAATGGTTTGTTAAAATCGTAATCCCCTGGTTTAATATTTTGAAGTCTACCATCCATTGCAACTTCAATTTTGGAATGTCGCTTTTTAAGAGAAAAAGGAGTGAATATATTTGCTTTTAAAAGACAATAGTCTCGTAAACAAGTGAAATATATGAGTAGGTTATTAGTGCACGACCTAAATTGATCTTCACGGAATGGAGTGATAGCCTAAAACTGACTAATACAGTACTGTTTTGGAGAACAAACCATTTCCTATCGAGGAAGGTATGCCTCCTGACATCAGAAACTACTTCGTCAATTGTGGTGGTAATTTTTTTAATGTTTTTTTTGCTATAAAGCAAAAGATAAGAATGGTTTACACGTCTGAAAATTGTTTACACTGCTCTACACTGGGTGGGAGTTTAGACCAAAGTTTATTTCCCGCATCATAGATCTAGTCTGAGTTTAAACTAATCGAACAGATGTATTTTTTTAGCCGCATCGCTGCTTTCTGTCTATGGTACTGCATATTTAATTCATTTATTTACAGCGCTAAAATAACGTCGAATATTCGTGGACCATGTAGTCATTTATGAAGTCTTCTATTTCGGGTAACTGGTTTATAGTTGCCTAATCTTGGGGTGCTATATTGGTGTGAGTTTAGTTAAACGTTGTTCTGCATGTTGTAATCCATTACGATTTTTAAATCCATGTAGCCTTTATTGGCTACATCCGTAGATTATTTATGGAAAACGAAATGTTTTTTCTAGTGTGTCATGCCCGTCGGAATCTTCCTTGAAACCAAATTGAAGTTTAAACTGGTTTACTGGAAAATAGTTGCCGCATCTGGGGGTTCGGGGTTCTATAGCAGCAGTGAGCATAGTTGACCAATTGTTCCATGTGTCATATACCAATGAAAAGTTTTGAATCTACGTATGATTTGGTTGCATGCCCGCAGTTTGTGAGGGAGAAAGACGTCTTTAATGTGTTAGTTCACTACGTCGTAATATTTATCCGCTCCCGGAGCCTATTTAGTATGTATCTTCACCCGCTTTATAGACTGCCCAAATTTATATATTGACACATTTCTTTTTTAGCTTTATATTTTTTTTATCATACATAAAAAATACAATTAAAAAATTTGTATATAATAAAAGATAAAAATAAAAAATATTTATATGTAATAAAAAGAAATGTATCATCTGCCCTTGCACATGCATCTTTCAGATCTTCTACAACAAAAGTCCCTGGTAGATAAGACTTAAAATGGAACTAATGTTCTCCAATTTCTAACAGAGATGCTAAATATGAAGGGAGGATTTTACCCAATGATCCCGAAACTCAACACGTATTGAGTCATCTCAAATGATACATACACGAAAAGTTAGAAGTTGAATTTGACGGGCAAAAACCCGTTTCTTTGACGTATATAATTATCCTAATTATTTATTCCTGGTTTTCTTTTGCTTCCCAGCATGTGAAAAAGCAAACACTAGCGATAAAATGCTCTATCTTACATCTGGGTCTATAGCAACATACATGAAATTAAAAGAAAACTTAATAAAACTGTGGTTCTGGGGTATAGCATTATTGGAATTGACAGGAAAAATTAACTCCAATTACGTCACCTATGACGATCCATACACTGAAACTTTGGTGTAATGTATAATATCGAGTTGTCGAACCTACAAAAAATTATCAACACAAGATTTTATGAATTTTGGTATGGAAGTAAACAACAAAACCGATGGAAAGTGAGTATACTGTTAACAGATGGTATTGGACAAATTAGCTCCTTCTCACCATGAAGGACGCTCTAAGCACTTTTAGTAGTGGAAAAAAACTGGTAGATAAATTCAACTTTCATCGTTTTTTTTATTTATCCGAAATAAAGACTTTACAAGTTTAACACAATCAGAATAAATAAAAAAAAACGATGAAAATTACATGAAGTTTACATCGAAATAAATAAAAAAAAACGATAGAAATGAAATGAAATCTGCTGGAAGTAAATTAAAAAAAAATATAGATGCTAAAAATAAAAACTACGATTTTTTCTTGCCAGAAGAGGAGCCAAAGATTCACCCCTATCTACTCTCGAACATTAGATAACTAATAATTGAACCAGCAAATTGCAGAAAAACAAACTTGCTAAAAGTTCTATCTGTAACGAAGTCTGGTTGGATTGTGACAGAATATTTACTAACAGTAAAATTCTTAATGTCAGCCTAAATACTAACCTTTGCATTCGATATTTATGGAAATTGATGAAACGTTAGGGTGGTGCGTTGCATTTTTTCATGAGTTTCAAACCGACTTGATTCTTTCCGAAGAATTTGATCCCATGTTTTGCAATCTCATTGTTTTCGTTGACTGCCATTTAGAGAAAAAATCATGGAACATTACTTTTCTCAAGGGAATCACTCCAATGCCAACGATTATTATTGCAGTCTTTCTTACGCGAGAATTCCTAAACAAGTGGTTAGAGATAATGCAATTAATTGAATAATATTTTTTTCTCATGGACAAGTTGAACCTGAAACACGTGTACAAAAATCACCTTAGTCCGGACTTGGAATATTCAGAGTTTAAAACATTAGGAAAAACGTGTAACAACGAACTACACAGCTT
>JAHWFP010182046.1:2860-20901 GCA_023313725.1 Lithobius niger
CGATATAATTGTTGGTGGTAAACAGTACCCGGGACGACGAGCACATTGTAGTTTGCTGGTTTTCACGGACCTTAAAGAAACTTTGCAGCCTCCAATGTTAAGGCATCTTACGTGTCTCTTTTGCAAAATACAAATGCCATCTATCAAAACAACGATCCAGGCACTGGAACCCACAATTCTAATCATAGTGGCAAGTACGTGTCTATAAAAGCACCTATTTGGTAGGATACGAAAACGAAGAAAAAGCGGACCGGTATGGTATAAGAAACTGGGTATGTTAGATTGGTAGATTACAAGTACTACGACTTTCCTAACGACCTGGTCAGGAGATTGAAGCTTTTGTAAGGGTCCACTCGAGCGGGGCATGATGGTCACAGGAACGAGATGATAGAAATTTTATCTTAATTGGAACGACGACGTGTCATCGCCAATCGTGACAAAAATATCGCTTATCAGAATTTAGGTTTAGAATAAAAAACTGTTTTGTATAATAAAAAAAAGAAAGCACCCAAGATAAAGATTTGCGTGAAATGTAAACGACACACATCTAACCGACCCGAACCTCCTATTGTTTCAATATTGAGAAAATAACAGACGAATGGAAGTAGAGTTTTGTGATGTGAGTGGATCCAAAAAATCTTCCTTTGTTAAATCTGGGGAGGACATTGTAAATAAACTCATTGAACATTTGCCTCCAGAATTAAATTTGCCGGGGTACATTATTGCGGGCCTGGAGCCAAACTAGAAAAGAGACTAGCTAGAGGTAATAAAGGACTAAATGAATTTAAGGAGGCTTGCAAAGATCACGATATTGCCTACTCGAAAAGCTCAGATTTAAACCAAAGGCTCGTTGACAATGACATTCTAATGTCTAAAGCTCGAAAAGTACGCAAGAATCCTTTGCTTTCTTGGAGAAAATATTAGCCGCATCAATCGTTAAAAAAATAACGTGAACAAAAATAAAGTTTGGAATGGGAAAGAAACGTAATGGATCAACTCGTAAACGAACTTCTCAAAACCAACGAGGAAAAACTTTCCGAGGCTCAAAGTGATAGTTCTTAGCCTGAACGATGTATGGAAGCTGACCTGGATGAAATACCCTACACCCACTTAAATAAAGGATTAAAGGTGTTAATTATCTACCAACTTACATTAATGGTATGTCCAAGTTTACTTGGGCCATTCCTCTTAAATCTAAATCTGGCATAGACGTTACCAAAGCTTTCAAGAAAATAATCACAGAAGCGACGCCGCCCAAAAATGTACAAGTCAATTTAGGTAGCGAGTTTACAATAAATACTTCAAAGTGCTACTTGGTGCCATAGCATTTTCAACTAACACCATATCTACTAGGTAGGTTGGAAACAAGTCATCAGCAAGAATCATACTCTAGAACTAACGTTGAACAGTGTGCCACTTTTATGCCCTTATGTTCATTTAAAAGACACGAGCCGGATTCACACTGGCAAACCAAATCACTGTCATATTGTCTTTAACGACTTGGATGGAGTATGACTGCCAATATCGGCAAAGGTGGTATGGCAGTGATCTGTTGATGGATTGTTTGTCAGTTCAAATCCAGGCCATGTCATTTAAATGAAACGTAAATTCATAAAGATAGCTAACTGTGCTATTTTATTTTAGTGTACGATTTCCATTGATGGGTTTTCCAACCAACATAGTAGAGATAGTGGTAGTTGAGAGTGTACACATGGTTGCATGACAGCTCCTAACCTCAACTTTCCATGGTGAAGACAAAATTTTCTATGCTAATTTTTCCACAGTCTTTCAATATTTTCTACTCAAATTTGGTATGTAAGCTTTGTTGGACTTCGTGAACATGTGTAGGAACTTTTATTAATTTACGATTTGTCACATCAGAGATTTGAACTGAGCTGGAATCGTGATTAATTTTTGTAGTTGTTCTTCTTGGCATACTACTACTACTACTACTTTTTTTATTTATTGTGTTAAGCTAGGACCACAAGAACTACAATGAATGCAGTTGTGTTTGTGGTACAAGTAAATTACAAAACCATGGTGCAATCAACAACAAAAAATAAACACATCATACAATTAAGTTGATTAGTTACACAGAATACATCAACAGACTTAGTGAATGGATACAGTAATACAAAAAAGAAGTAATCGGTGATTTTTAACGTTAGAACATCAACAAAATATATAACCTTTTCATTAGAAGTTAAACAAGTTTACTGCGAAATTATCCATTGTGTTAGTTGTTTCTTTAAAGTTGAATACTTATCAATAAAAAAAAAGATTCTTTGGCAAAGTATTAAAAATTGATGGCAAAATATAATTGCTATTTCGTTTTCCATAATTATTCGTAAAAAATGGTAGTTTCAGTTGTAAAGTATTTAATCGATTTGATAAAACCTTTTTGTCAAGTGAATTAAAAATGGCAAAGTAATGTTTTATTATTATTACTAAGTTTCTTAGCTTTAAAACATCCAAAATACCATTTACCTGATAAATTTCTTTAGTTGTAATATGATCATTGTTTTTAAATAGAACTTTAATAACCTTATTTTGAATGCTTTGTAATCTTTTAATTACATAATCTGGTGCAAAACCGTAAATTTCTATCGCGTATCTCAGATGAGACTCAATCCATGCGTAATAGAGAATTTTTTAATCTTTATTATTTAGTATTGGTCTTAGCTGATACAGTTTTGGTAGAGTGCTTCTAATTATACTAATAAGAAGCTCAATATGTTCTTTAAATGTATAATTTTGATCAATAGTTAAACCTAGATATTTTGCAGTTTTGACCTCATTTAGTGGTTTACAGTCATTTAATGTTTTTAGAAAGATTTCTTTTTTATGACGAATTACCATGTGAGGTGTTTTAACATGCATGAACACAGTTTTCTCTTCAGAAATAATTACTTCATTTTCAATAGTCCATTTATAAATCCTATCAAAATTGTGTTGTAATGTGTTTATCATTTGTTCATATAAGGTGTGAATAGAAAGTAAGAACACGTCATCAGCAAAAGTTTGTATGCTGCCTTCATCAATAGTATTGTCAATATCATTAAAATAGATTAAGAAAAGTAAAGGTCCTAAAATTGAACCCTGTGGGACACCATCACTACAGTTTAAAATATTACTTTTATGCTTTCCAACTTTGACACAACTCGTTCTGTCTTTAAAATAACTTGTAAGAATGTTGAGCACTTTACATCTTATTCCATACGATTCCTTTTTTTTTCAATAATAAATTTCTGTTAATTGTGTTAAAAGCTTTTTGGAGGTCAATTAATATTATGCCAACATAAAATCCGTCATTTAAAGATGTGGTCAATTTATCATTTAGTTGTTTAAGTGATTCAATAGTCCCTTTCTTTTTTTGAAAACCAAATTGGTTTTTAAATAGAATTTTATATTTATTAAGAAATATTGTACTCTCTCAGCAAAAAATTTTCTATTTTATTAATTGCTCGTAATAAAGCTATTGGTCTATAATTATTCACGTCATTTTTATTGTTTTTTTCGTTAATTATACTAACAGTTTTGCTGGTGATAAAGTTTTTCCTAGGTAATAATTTTTTGTTGTTTTTGCATACAATTTTATTTCTCTCAAAAATACTTAATATTTTTTGTTCAATAGCATCATACATTTTATTTGGGCATTTAATATGATTAAGGAAATCCCAGTCAATTGTATTAAGTTCTACCAATATATTTTTATCATTATAAAATAATCATGATTTTCACAATTCCTTTTAAATATACAGTTTTTATGTGTATCGATCAAAAGTGCTGTCATGTAGCGAAAAAGACGAATTGGAAGATCTCATGGGTTCATGCGAGAGCGTGTGTAAAATGACGAATTAACAACAACATTTTGGAAATTGGACCGTATTTGAGTATTTTGTTTACAGGTTTTTTCTACAGTTGTGTTGCTATTTTTGTCATTTTTCACCCGTTTGCGTATCTTTTTCACGGGGAGGGGATACGCTTTTGCAGCGCATGGGACCCTGGGACGAGCGGTAGGTATAAAAGGCGCGGTCAATTCCGTAGATCTTTATATCGACCATTGCTACCAAGTACGATGTGGTTTCGGGGTTCCAGTGCAAGAAATGCAAGGTTGAGTTTTTATCGCATGAAGAGGTGGAAAATCATTTGCAGAAGCCTTGCGTGGTAAACTTTACTTGTCTCGATTGCGGAACACACGTTTCTTCCGATGATGAATTCTTGGTACACTACGACCGATGCTATGGAAAAATGATTACGCCCGAAAAATTCAAGTTTGGCGGTATATATTACTGCGAAGCCTGTCGGAAGTATTTTCCCGATTTGAAACGAGCTACGGTTCATACCAGAATTTTCCATTCGTCTCTTCCGATGAACGAAGAGACGGTTTCGACATCGGAAGATAAAATAAAAGGACCAACGATGATCGATGAAGAAGAAGAAAATCACGAACTTCCAATGTTGGACATTGAGATTTTCCCGTGCCAGTATTGCGAGAAAACTTTCACGAGCAAGAGTTATAAACGGAGGCACGAAAGGCGTCATGAAGGCAAATGTAACGTAACCTGCAAATCGTGCGGTGATACTTATTCGGACGGTCTTGCTTATAAATGGCACAAGTGTGTCGGGGCTGTAAAACAACGTGGAAAGGAAATTGGAGACTCTTCGAGAAAGAGACTGAAATTGTCTTTTCCTAAAGTCAAACCATTGTTGAGGAAAGGAATAGTTTTTCGAAGGCCGGCAAATTTCAACCTCGTAGTAAACAACGTCAGATCTCTAGTGGTGCCTATAATAGAGGATACCAGAATTGACTGGGCTTTGTCCTACATGATTCACGATTTGAAAGACAAGACGGAAGTGACCGACGATACCGAACTCAAAGTGAAACCGTTCAGTTTGAATTTAGGAGGTTTCGATCTCGTGCATGATGCTTTAAACAATTGCTTTTTTGACTTTCAAGCGCGATTTTTACGTCGGATGAAATGCACTGCGAACCCTTGATATTGTTGAAACTGTACGAGGATAAATATTGGAATCTTTTAGAGCAATGTCAACATCTTATGGTAAACATGAAAGCTCAAATCGGATTTTGCATTCTCTTCGAATAAGCGACGGATGATACGGAAACTATTAAGGCTTATTTCAATTCCAACCTGACCAGAGTAGGAAGCAAGGAAGTTCTCTCTGAAATGTCAAACAAGATTCTGCATAGTATTGGACAGTTTGCCGTAGAAGGAAGTGGATGGGTTGTCAAGCAATGCGTGTGCACCGAACTATGTGTTGAAATCTATAGGATATTTGCCAGAAAAGGTTATGTGCTACTTCGCTACAATCTGAAAATAGGCCCAAATATACTGGTCATTGTGCTTAGTGAGGATGATAGATGTTTTGTGTGGTCCGTGTTGGCTAGTGTACACCCTGTTCCATCTTCATTACACGACTGGGATACAAAACATTACATCTGACATGCGCATGAGTTAGTTGTTGGCATGTTTGATAAATACTCCGTTCCTTTATCAAAAATAGCGGCGTTCGAAAAAGCCAACAACGTTTCCGTATCTGTTTTTGGTTTCGAGGAAGATGAACCTTGCATTTATCGTGTGAGTTCCTTAGTTGAAAGTAAATATCACGGCGACTTGCTTCTTCTAAACGGCTACTATGTGACGATAATAGCCTTCAACAAATTGATCGCGTGTTTCAACCCCCAAAAGCGCTTAAAGTATTTTTGAAGGCATTGCCTACGTGGTTTTCAAACTCGTTTCAGGTATGAAAACAACCACCTTCCTTCTTGCAAGGGAGTTCCATTTCAAAAGACCTCGTTGCCCGACAATGACGTTATCCAGTTTAAGAATATCAAGAACGAACTTAAAAGGTTGTACATAGCCTATGTGGACTTTGAAGTGGTGCTCCATCCAGTCTCCAGTTGTGATGGAAACGATACATACACCAGAGTTAATCACATACAAAAAGCTTGCAATTTTGCCTATGTGATTGTGGACCATCTAGGCGGAATATTTTCCAAAAAGTTGTACAGAGGAGTAGACTGCATGAAGGTTTTCTTTGAATCTATATTAGAGGAGCATAAAAAAATCGTGGCTTACGTGGATTCCCACAAGTAAAGAATGAAACGTTTAACCAAGGAACAGTGGTTGCTCTATAAAACAGCTGTGGTGTGCCATCTTTGCAAACACGGTGTATTTACCCCACCCGAAGCAAAGTTTAACGGGTTTACGAAAGTAAGAGACCATGACCACATCACCGGTGAATATAGAGGTGCCGCGCACGGCAAATGTAACTTCGCTTACACTTTGAAAAAAAACATAGCGGTAGTTATGCAAAATTTCGAAAAATACGACAGTCATTTCGTCGTGAAGGCTTTGAATTCGTTCGAAGATTTGAACGCTCTATATAACGTGATGATCATAGCAAAAAACGAGGAAGAATAAGCAGCATGAAATTGGGTGGTTTTACTTTCATCGATAGTCTACCATTTATGACGGCATCGTTGGAAACTTTAGCTTCGAACTTAAAGCGCTTTAACATTATGGACAAGCTTTTCGAGGGTGAATCGATGGAACTCATACGAGGTCTTAGGCGAAAGGGCGTGTTTCCATACGAATACTTGTCAAACGTGGAAGTGTTTGAGGAGGACCGTTTACCTCCCATGTCAGCATTTACCTCGTTGTTGAAAGGAGCGATATGGTCCGAATCTTACGAACAAGCGTTGAAGATTTTGGATTTAGGCAAATGCAAAACGTTTGGCGATTACCACGATCTGTATTTGTGGACGGACGTTAGGGTTTTAGCCGATGTGTTTGAAAACTTTAGCGTGATGAGTTTGGCTTTTTACGGATTGGATCCCTCCGATTACATTTCTACACCCTCACTATCTTGGGATGCGTCGCTCAAGAGGACGGGCGTGTCTTTGTATCGCTTCACTAATATTGACATGCATCTTATGGTAGAAAATGGTATAAGAGGTTGTGTCTCGTTTATAGCTAGAAGATACGCCAAAGCCAACAACCCGTATATACCATCTACCTTTTACCCTGATAAAAAGAATTCTTACATTATTTTTTTGGACTTCAACAACTTGTATGGTTGTGTAATGTGCGAGTATCTACCGACCGGAGAGTATGAATGGGTGCCGGAAGACTGACTCGAGGATATAAATTTAGATAATTACGGAGACGAGAGTGATACGGGGTTGATATTAGAAGTGGACTTGGAATACCCGGAGATGCTTCATGCGTCTCACAATAATTTCCCATTAGCACCGGAGCACATGAAAATCACAAAGTCTGTACTTTCTCCTTTCAATCGTCGGGCAATCGAGGACTTGTGGTTAACATATAGCAAAAGCTTAAAGCTAACCACTAAACTTTACTCAAAGCCAAAGTACGTGGTGCACTATAGGAATTTGAAATACTATCTTTCTCTTGGCATGGTCCTCAAGAAAATACACAGAGCAATTGGCTTTAAGCAAGCGCCTTGGCTGAAATCTTACATCGAGTTTAATAACGAGAAACGGCAAGCAGCTACTAACGATTTTGACAAAAACCTCTATAAACTGATGAATACCAGCATTTTCAGTAAGACAATCAAAAACAAACGTAAGCGAAACAACGTCTTGATAGCAACGACGAAAGAGAAAGCCATCACGTACGCATCTCACCCCCACACCACGAGTTTCACGTCTCTAAACGAGGATTTGGTAATTTTTACAAGGACTCCCGCAAACATCATCTTGGACAAACCCATCACGGTTGGGTTTAGCGTCTTGGAACTGTCCAAGTTACTAGGCTACCAGTTTCACTATGACCGCATGATGAAAAGGTACGGACCGGAGAGATGTAAACTCCTAGTTACGGATACTGATAGCTTGTGTTATTCGATAGAAAGAGACGATGTTTACAAAGATATGGAAGAGGATGCGTCGTTGTTCGACACGTCAGACCATTTTTTACACTCCGACATCAACAAAAAAGTATTTGGAAAGATGAAAGACGAGAGCGCGGGTTGCCCAATTTCTGAGTTTGTAGGTTTAAAGTCTAAGCTCTACAGCGTTTTACAATTGGATGGAAAGAACAAAATCGATTGTAAAGGCATTAAAAAAACAGCACAAGTCGTGCACGAAACGTACAAGAATGTGCTGTTTAATAATAGCATCGTAAGAACTCTAGGGTCTTACATTCGTTCGGCGGGTCACGAACTGAAAACTGTCACCATCAACAAGCTGGCTTTCAGTCCTTACAATGACAAGAGATGGGTATGCAACGATGCAGTCAGTACTCTCGCCTATGGGCACGTGAATTCAGCTTAAACTATCTATGTTATCTGTCCAGCTGTTGTATTTGGAATCATAGCCTTTCCATTTAACGAAATAAAGCATTTTCCCAATTTTCCTTTCTTTTTACGTAACGCCTGCTCCACTAGAAACTCTCTGGAAGTAGAGTTTTTTGAATTTCCTGTTCATAGAAACCTCCGAGCACCGGTTCACCCGACTCATCCTTTAAAGGATACGTAACTGGTTGTGTTTTTTGCACTTTACGGATCGTGAATACTTCGTTAGAAAAATTTTGCAAATACCCATTACCGAAAATTTTTTTAACTTTAGATATCCTGATTTTATTTCCTACAGCAAATTTGGGTTTCTTTAGCAGTTGTTTAGGGCTAGTTCGTTTCAGCAATGGTTCGTGACATCTGGTTACTTCCCTAGGTTTAAGTTTTGTGGTGGAATGAACCGTGTCATTGTAATACGAAACCAACTCGTCGATAATGTGTATCCACTTGTAATTTCTCTGCCTGGTGAATCTCTTCCACATTCGAGTTTTCAGCGTTCTGTTGAAACGTTCTACCACGCTCGCTTTCTTCTCAGAGTACGTAGAGCACATGTTGATGTTATAGCATCTAAGTAGCGCTTTGAAGTCTTTATTGTAGCACTCACTACCTAAATCGAATTGTAAATTTTTAGGGGCGGTCGCTCCTGAGAGTATCTTCTTGAAAGCTTCGGTAACATCTAGACCAGTTTTAGATATAAGGGAAATGGCCTAAGCAAACTTGGACATGACGTTAATGCAGGTCAGTAGGTAGTTAAACCATTTCTTTAATTTAGCATACGGTATCCTTTCCACTAAGTCAGCCTGCCGTAGATCGTTCAGGCCCAGTACAATCACTTTCCGTCTCGGAAGATTTTTCCACGTTGGTTTGTAAAGTTCGTTTACGAGTTGATCCATTTTTTATTTCCCATTCCGAACCTGAGTTTTCTTTTCATGTTTTTCTTAACGATGGCAGCGGCTAGTTTTTCTCTCCACGCCAGAGAAGGATCCTCTCTCACTCTTTGAGCTTTTGAAATTAGAACTCCATCGGCGGCGTGTTGATGTTTTAAATCCGAGCTTTCGGCGTAAGCCATATCGTGTTCCTTGCAAGCTTTGTCTAGTTTATTTATTCCAGGATCTCCTCGTGCCAGTCGCATCTTCAGTTTAGTTACAGGACCGCAGCATTGATATCCCGGTAAATGCATTTCAACGGGCAAGTTATGTATGATTTTGTTCAACTCCCTTTCCCAAATTTGACGAAGAAAGCTTTTTTGTACCACATACATCGCAAAACACCATCTCCATCGGTCTGTTGTTTCGTGAAGTTGTAGAAACTGTGGGTTTCGATTCGTTAGAAGTCGAACATTTACATTTAACGCAATATTTCATCTTGATTTCTTTACGGATGCCCTTTTTTACTATAGCACAATCTTTTTTCATTTCGAGTATATCTCTTTTTTTTAAAAAAGTCATCATGGATTCCTGTTCGATTATTCTCACCGGCAGAGACTCCGACTTAAAAATTAATCTAAACACTCCCATCCATTTGGACTCGGAAAAAAGTTACGAATTGGCTTTGCCTAATTTAGACATGTACAACAGCATACACAACATCACCTCGAAAAATAACAAAATTCAGTACACGACCGATGCCGGTGTTAGTGAGGATTTGAATAAATTTCTCAAGTCGGCGATAGATGCGAATGGTCACAACAAGGGGATGCCATTACGATTCTTCCGAATATAAACACTTTAAGAACCAACGTGATAATTACCGATCCGAGTTATGGAATATCTTTTTTGGGTGGCAAGAGTTTGGCTCCAGGCTTGGGGTTTGACTTGGGCAACTACGTGAGAAGTCGAGAGAGTCAAAATACCATCGACATTATGAGCATCAATACAATTTTTTACACGTTGATATCAAAGGCAATTCGTACCTAAATAACGACATTCAGCCACTTTATACTCCTTTTATCCCAATTCCCGGTAATAAGTTACGGGCCATTAAAGGCACTGTCGAGGAGTGGCACTTGGTGTGTCGCCGCAGTCGCTGTGAGGAGGTTGTGTTAACCCGTTTGCGAATTGGTCACACCCGACTTACTCACTGTTTCCTTTTGCGGGGGTTGATCCTCCTGAATGTTCTTGGTGTCGACGGCCACTTACGGTCCGGCACTTACTTGTTGATTGTCGCCATCTTGATGGTGTTCGTCGTCGGTTCCATCTTCCGCGTGACATTGCGCGTCAGTTGGGCGATAAGTCTGTCCTCCTGTCCGGTGTTTTTCAATTTTTGCAGGAGGTACAGATGTATGACAAGATTTAGATTAGGGGTTTGAATAACATCTCTGTAATGTGTGGTGCAGTGGCAACCCGGACCACTGCACTGTGACTGAGGTTGGCGCTAATGACCAAGTTGTCGACGCGCCATTAAGCCTCAATCCCCCCCCAATTCCCCTCCTGGTTTCAAAATCATAGAGTCCCCCATAATTTGATTTACCTTCTGGTGACTACAAAGTTAATCAGAAATATAAGAGTTTGGCTCACGTCTCAAACCAACGAGCCGTTGAATTTAAACGGTGAGACACTCATGGTGCGTGTTCATTTCAGATCTAAATAAAAAAAAAGGATAAAATGCTTGCGTTTGGAAAAAAGGCAAAGGACTCTTTCTTAATTTTAACTCTAATAATAAAAAACAAACGGTTTGACTACAAGAAATAAAGCTTTCATCAAATTTATAACAACTCCCAGAAAATGAGCGTAGTAGAAGTATACTTAAAAATCCACGAACCTTTGGTGTACGATTCATCGGTCGAGTCTTACACCTACCACGAATACAATCCTATTGTTGGCACCAATATCAACAACGTAAATTCGGAAATCCGCATACATGTAGAAAACCAAGATTTATTTCTGCACATTGCCAATAGTTATCTTCTAATTAAAGGGAGGTTGCTGAAGGACGATGACTCGGCTTACACGGACGCTGACGTTGCTAGTCTTATTAATAATGCTCCCATGTTCCTGTTTTCTAACATCAAATACCATCTCGGTGATAAACAAGTCGACGAATTAAATTATCCGGGGTTCGGTACTCTGGTGAAGGGACTGCTCACCTGCGGCTCGGCGAAGCAACCAGCTTTGCTCGGCCAGTGCTGAGCGCTGGATAGCGCGGCTTCAGTCGCTGCCGAACTAATAGACAACTTGGGATACAAACAGCGGCACGCGTCCATCATTGTTGAAACGACTCCCAAGGAAAGCTTTACATTCGCCATCCCTCTCAAACACGTCATGGGATTTTTCGAAAATTACGATAAGCTAATCTATGGAACTAAACACGTGCTCAGACTGATGCGAGCGAGTGACACTAACACCATCTTCAAAGCAGCGGCAGCGGCCAATGGCAAAGTCGTTCTAAATAGTATCAGCTGGCTCGTTCCACATGTAACGGCCTAGGACAAGCAGAAACTTAAATTCTACAATCTCATCGACCACGGAGCGACCGTGGATTTAGGATTTAGGCAATGGCATTACGATAGCTGAGTGCTCCCTCAAAACACCAGCTTCACCTGGTGCTTGCTGGCTACTTCAGCTGTTAAAAAACCTAGGTGGGTAGTTTTCGCTTTTGAAACAAACAGGCAGGACTCTTTAGTCAAAACATTCCGGAGTGTTTGACCACTGCAGTCTGCAAGATTCTCGATATAAATATTATTTTTGCCACTGGAGAGTATATTGGTCTGTACAGAATGGCACATCAATTTAGGCAGCTGCGCTACGACACCAACGATTTGAGTTTTAACTTGCTTCAGTTCAAGAAAGCCTATCCTCTCCTGGTGTTGGATTGCTCCAAACAGTCCGAGAGGCTTCAATCGGGAATCGTGGATGTACAAGTCAAACTGAAGTTTAGGGCAGCCGTGCCGGCTAACACTACCTGTCACGCTCTGCTCAATGGCAACAGGAAAATGAATGTAAAGTTGGATAGAGACAGAGTCGCAGTTGTTTACTAAATAATAATAATAAAACAAAAGATAAGGCGCTCAAAACAAGATCACGAAAAAAAGAAAGGCGGCTTTTTGCCGTTGGCATTGCTAGGATAGATTTTAGCCGGGATTGGAAGGTTGGCGGGAGAGACAGCGTGGGTGGTATCTGCTGTTAAAAAAGCACAAAACGATGCAAAAATTCTTGCTGAACTAGTGCGGCATCACAAGCAAGTGGTAGGTTCCGGCTCGAAGAAAAAAAAATAAAGCAAAAAAAAAGCAAAAAAAAAAAATTGCCCCATGGCAGAGGTTTTTACTTAAGACCACCGAAGGTTTAATCGACTTTAAACGGATTGGCTAGAGTAATGAAAATTCCAAAAATCAGAGGTATTTTTAGTAAAGACACACTTCCCTTAAAACTTTGGCCTACTGGTGAAAACGGAAAAGTAAACTTTGAAGATTTCCAAGATGGAGACGGAAGTCATTGGGAAGCTTATTCAATCGTTTAGGGAGAACCTTGTTATTTCGATAGTTTTGGCAACATGACTCAGTCTGTGGCAAACTACTTGGGACCGGGAATAAAATACAATTACGAATGCATACAAAACTTTGACCAGATTTGGTGCAGTCGTTTTGCTTATTTTTCCTAAGTGCCTTCTCTAAGGCACGTAATTATGAAGCTGTTTTAGATAGGATAAGATGAGTCATCTATTGAAAAGTTACGTGCAAATCTATCTGGAAATTAGCGTCTTCTGGGAACTCTTCGAATGCCTCTACCACTATGGGCAAATTTTTTTCTATTACGTGAGGATTTTCTAAAACTTAAACTGTCGAATGTTCTCCCTTTACTTTCATAATGTAAAGGGCTCTCGTACCTATTTTACATTTAGCAATTATTGCAACGCTCGGATTGCTGCAGTAGAAAATTGCTTTATGAATTAAACCAATACATATAGGACCGGAATTAATGAACCAATCGCTCGTTTTTTCCAAAAGACTTTTCATGGTGAAACTGATCAGCATGAAACTGTTTTCATGCACAAATTTCTTCGTAACAGCATCGTTCGGTAAAGTAGGTTCGCTAAAATTTCTAATCGGCTTGTGCGTCGCGTTGAAGTATACTGTTTGGTTGTCTTGTAATAAACAATTCCTATCGACGTACACTTTTGATGCCGCATCAGCAGCGTGCCAGGGAAAATCTATGTCCTTAATTTGCTTCTTCCTCGCGTAGAAATTCCCGTCAGCATCATCTACGTA
Source organism: Lithobius niger (assembly GCA_023313725.1). Taxonomy (NCBI): domain Eukaryota; kingdom Metazoa; phylum Arthropoda; class Chilopoda; order Lithobiomorpha; family Lithobiidae; genus Lithobius; species Lithobius niger. Next base: position 16,407 of record JAHWFP010182046.1, read on the forward strand.
CAACGTATTTTTTCCATACTAGAAATGGCGGAAGCCAACTCTTCAGAGAGAAGAGTAATGGCAGGAGGCAAGTCAGTTTTAAGTTTCTGAATGTCCGTTTCCAGAGTACCGATCTGAGAATAATTTACCGCATCTTCAGGTTTGATAGCAGCTCCTACTTTAGTTACACGCTTGCTTTGCATGTTGTAGTTGTTTTCGGGGATTAAAACGTATCCTAACCCAGGCTGTCCTCTCGGACCGACTCACATCACTTCACCCCTTCTCCTCTCGTCCTTTTCAATATATGTCCAAACTTATTAACTGACATCTTTTATTGACTATGTTTAATTTTCCCAGTTCTATGCACACAGCTTCCTCCTGTTACTCCTCTTGCGAAAAGGCAAGTGACTGCGATAAACCGCTCTGTCTTAGAACTTGGGTGGATGAGGATATTCACAAAACTAAAGGGCGACTTAACAAAAATGTTATTGACAAGCCATGGTTTAACTTGCCATCTTGTAACGCTATAAACTTGACAGAAGTCACCGGGAAAATTACTGCAGTGTATGTTACCAACGATACTCCCAGCAACGTGAAATTATGGTGCAACGTAGAATTTGGAGTAGCCCATTCCGATACTTCCAACGACAAATTCTCTGATGAAGACTTTTTGGGTTTGATATCCCTGTAAACATTAAAAAATGTGTAAATTAAAAATCATCATTTCTACCTTCAAATATCAGATGCTTAATTATAGGTCCCGCAATTTGTGGAAAAACTAACTTACTGTTGATTTCATCTGTAACAAAAGATGGCTCGACTACGACCGGTTATTTATTTACAGTAAAACTTCATGTCAAGCAAAGTACAAAGCTTTGCAATATATATTTGACGAAATTGAGGAAAAAATTGAATGGAATGTCGCATTTTTTTCACAATTCACAAATCGGTTTAATAGGTTTAATAGGTTTGGGTTTAATAGGTTTAAGAAATGGACCCAAAATTTCGAAACCTTATTCTTTTTGACGACTGCCTTTTAGACAAACAAAAAAACATTGCATGTTACTTTGCTCAAGGGCATCATTCAAACGCCAATGTTTTAATGCAGTCAGTCCTACACAAGAATTTCTAAACAAGTAGTTAGAGACAATGCGAATTTATTAATCCTTTTCCCCGTGGATGAGTTAAATTTAAAACATGTTTACGAGAATCACGTTGCCCCTGACATGGAATTTTCAGACTTTAAAACGCTGTGTAGAAGAACATGCTGGAAAAAGCCTTATGGGTTTTTATCAATTGACAAAACGTTAAATGAGGGTAGGTATAAACGTTCATTTTATTCTATTAAACAAAAGAATGGAGACTAAACGAGAAATCATAAAACTCAAAAAACGTTTAATTGAAAAGTTTTTAAATCGACATTTGGATGAGAAAGAGCAAGAAGAATCGTTACATGAATTTTTTAAACCGGTAGTAAGCACCCTGAAACCGAGACCAGTGCTCGGTGCAGCCACACAAACTACGCCTTTTAAAAACACTCTAGCCACACAGACGACCCCGATTAAAGCTTACAACTATGAAGAAAGTGACGAGGATAACTATGAAGCAATGGATTTATTCCCGTTGCCTTCCCAAGCCGTTACTCCTATTGAGAAGACATTGTCGACCCCTCTCAATTTCAGTCTTGACGAATATTCAACACCAGCTCAAGCTCCTATAATGCTAATTCCTCCCGACACCAAAACCGAATACGCCTGCCTTTATGAGCACTGGTCCTAAACACACCCCCACATATTCCGCGGTGCAAGCAAGGCACATTTCTACTCCGTCAGAACTCCCTAACATAGTCACTCTAAGGTCCCTCGATAGTTTGTTACCTGGTCAGAATATTGGAGATTGCTAAATATTTCTTGATGAATTTTTTCGAAAATCCCCAAGACACTGACCCAGTATTCGGATTACAGTATGATAAGAAAAAAGGTGAGCTGACCTTCGATAATAAAGTCGTTAAAATCTTTGAGAATGATGTAGTGGTCGAGGGGGAGCAATACGTGGGAAGACGCGGGCTTTGGAATCTGCTAGTTTTAAAAAATTTGAAAGAAACTACTCTCACGCCGGAAGTTAAAGTAGCTTACGCGGCCATGTTAAAAAATACTAACGCTATTTATCAAAAACTAACCAACCCAAATCTAAGCGTAGCGCTAAATACAGGACTGTTATCGCTCCGATTTGGGAAGACATGAAGAAAACAGGGACGGGTATGTTTAAAAAAGCGGGTAGTAGAGTTGACTATAAATATTACAATAATCCTAATGATTTAATTAAAAGACTGCGAATTTTGTACAAATCTACTTTAGCCGGGCACGATGGGCATAGAAATGAAATGGTCGAACTTTTATCAGAAATGCAGCAAAGACAAATTATAAGTTCTCGCGAGAAAAGAATAGCTTATCAAAATTTAGGCTTGGGTTGACTAAAACAAGAAACAGTTTTTTCCCTAAGTTAAACATCAAAATTCAATTAATGGAAATCATTTTGCAATGCTTTTCAATTGTTTTGTAGACTACGTAAACTACAATATTCCACTACAATCAATTCTCTAGGCACGGTCGAAGTTCAAGTACTTGCGTAACTTTCAGGCATAAAATCAAAGGTAGCACGAGGCCCCTTTATACACCAACATTCTGATTGACGGTCTTTTCCCTGAGCCGGATGGACAGCCGGACGAATACCCCACCAGCCACCACAGTCACTCGTACGGGAAAAGCTCTGTGTTCGTAGTAACTAAGTGTATTGCGTTCCCAGTTACCACGACACTGTGGCATGTTGAGATTGGCTGCAGTATTCTATTGTTGGATACGTACATACAAAGGAAATGAAAAATGCTGTTAGTAAAATCCGTTATTTGCGCTCGTAAAAAAAATTGAAAATCTTTTATTTTGAAAAAAACTAAAAACTGCAAACGCTTGTTGCTTTTTTATGAAACATGAACGAAAAGTGTAAAAAAGAGTCTAATTTTTAAAACATTTAAAAGTAAACTTTGCCTAAACTTCAAATTCCGGTTTACTTTGAAAAATAATAACTTGACCCTAAATGGTACCCGACTCTAAAAAGGTCCCTAATTAACCCCCATAAAAAGGTCCCTAATTAAACGCCTAAAAAGGTCCCTGATTAAAGTCCACAAAGGTCCCTAATTAAAGAACCTAAAAAGGTCCGTAATTAAATGCCTAAAAAGGTCCCTGATTAAAGTCCACAAAGGTCCCTAATTAAAGAACCTAAAAAGGTCCGTAATTATAGACCCTAAAAGGTCCGTAATTAAAGACCATAAAAAGGTCCCTAATTAAAGTTTGCAAAGAGCCCTAATTAAAGATGTTAAAAGGTCCCTAATGTAGGGATAGATCTGAGATATGCTAAGGCTCTCGTCAGTTAACTCTGGACGACCATACATTACTTCCCAAAGAGCCTTGCTATCCGGATCTGTTTCCAAGTTTGTCTTCCCTCCAACGAACAACATTATATATTGTATTATTCAGCAACAATTGTATTGTAAAATTCCTTTATTGTAACCATAAACTCACCATGCCTACAACAATGTATAGCAAAGCACCCTCTTTAACAATGCCTTGGCTTCCCCACTCCAAAACTGTCATTCCATTCCCAGCTGTCAAACCAGTAAGTTACTTTCGAATTTAATAATTAGAAATTCTTCCTCCCCTTTTCCTCCACTAGTCCCAATATCAGTCAGCATGCCCCCAAAACATCACTTGTATTTATCCCCATCCCATTAGTTGCTTTGCAGTAGATTAGGCAGTGGCAGGCGAGTCTCTTAACCATCAAAATCTTGAACAATAAACATTATAGCCCTAACTCTACTTGCAATTCTTTCATAAATAATAATTCTGCCCGTAATCCAGCCCTTGACGCTATACTAATTAAAATCCCCAAAAGGTCCGTAATGAAAGGCCCTAAAAAGGTCCCTAATTAATCTCCCCAAAAGGTCCATAATAAAAGACCCTAAAAAGGTCCCTAATTAAACTCCCCGAAAGGTCCATAATTAAAGACCCTAAAAAGGTCCCTAATTAAAATCCCTAAAAGGTCCATAATTAAAGACCCTAAAAAGGTCCCTAATTAAAATCCCCAAAAGGTCCCTAATTAAAGACCCTAAAAGATCCCTAATTAAAGTTCCCAAAGAGGTCCCTAATTAAAGTTTGCAAAAGGTCCCTAATTAAACTCCCTAAAAGGTCCCTAATTAAAGACCCTAAAAGGTCCCTAATTAAAATCCCCAAAAGGTGCCTAATTAAAGACCCTAAAATGTCCCTAAAAGGTCCCTAATTAAAGTTTGAAAAGAGGTCCCTAATTAAAGACCCTAAAAAGGAACCTAATTATAGACCCTAAAATGTCCCTAATTAAAGTTTGCAAAGTGGTCCCTAATTAAGACCCTAAAAAGGTCGCTAATGAAAGAACCTAAAAGGGTTCCTAATTAGTGCTGCCCCCCCAAAAAGTCCTTCATTTAATA
>JAHWFP010182047.1:516-13861 GCA_023313725.1 Lithobius niger
ATTATTATTATTATTATTATTATTATTATTATTATTATTATTATTATCTTGGGTCCAATACTTTTCTTGATTTATATTAATGACATACAGGACTTGAGATGGAATTCTTACATTACACTATATGCAGATGACGTGATGATGTTGTCCATAAATATAAACTTAGACACAATGAAAATGAATCTCCAGCAGGACTTTGATCAGATAAATGAATATTTTAATGAGAATGATTTATACATTAATGCCTCAAAAACATACTTTCTACCAATAATGACATCACATATGAAAATAGAAAACGTAAACATTAAACACCATATAATGGACTGCACAAAATTAAACTGTAGATGTAAGAATCTAGAAAGAGTAAATGAAATAAATTACTTAGGATTATTAATTGACAAAAATTGGAAGTTCTACAATCACATTGAAGGACTTATTGTTAAAATAAGAAAAATGATACCGACACTATACAAAATCAGAGACTTAATAAACAATAAAATTAAAATAAAGGTTTATGAAGCTTTAATCCTATCACAAATTAGATATGCATGCACAATATACGCAACCACATCGGAAGGATTAGTGGAAAGGCTTCAAAACATTTTGAATAAAGCAGCAAAAGTACTTTTTTCAAACTTCAACAAAACTAAAAAAAGGATAGACATTTTTAGACAAAACAAACTCATGACTGTTAAAAATATACTCGAGTATACAATAATTACACAAAACTTTTATAAGACAGAATGGAAAAACACAATAGAAAGGGAAACAAGAAAAAACCGCAATTGGTTAAAATTGCCAAATTATAGAAATTCATATGGCAAAAGAGGATTGAATTTTTTAATACCATACATTTTTAACAAGCTGCCAGATGAACTGAGAAACCTGAAACTAAACAACATAAAATACAGGATAAGAGATTATATACTCAAACAATAATTGTATATTTGCATGATTTTTTAATGTGTTTTTTTTTTCTTTTTAATGTAATATTGTATATAGTTTTTAATGTTATAATGTATATAATGTTTTTATTGTTATTTTTAAAATGATATATTTTGAAACTGACATGTTTTAACACTGCTGGTTTTTGCATTTATTAATGAACTTTAACTTGTAAATTGTGCACATACAAATACTATTGTATTTCGTGCAGAGTGTGACAATAAACAATTATTTTTTTTATTAGTATTATTATTATTATTTGCTTTATGTATTAGGTTTTAGTTAATTTTGGTGCAGAAAAACGACGATTTAAGGGGATGAAACATTAATTTCCCCAGAATATATGAAGCTTTTAGTCAATTTCTAGCAGAAAAATTACGAGATAAAATGCTTTAAGGTCAGAAATCTTGAAATAACCTAGTTACAACCCCCCGCCTACCCCCGGTTTCTGTCTTAAAGCATGTTTTTAGGGGAGGTGGGCCGTAGCTTTGTCAGGGCTGATAAGAGGCGGTTTACGGTATGTTCGAGGTTGGGTTACTATTATAACTGTACTAAATTAACACTGGTGATAGTCAGTGTTAGTAAGGGTCGACCTAGGATCTCTGTGCTAAACTCTCAACTTTGAGAGCTTATAACTCCGTCAAAAGTAAACATTTTAAAACCAAATTTGGAATCTAGCCTCATGTCTGCAGTTCGAAAATTGTGAAATTCGGTCGAGCCAGACCCGAGCTACAGAGAGGGGCCAAATAGACAACTTCTTGTTCTTGGTCTTGGTCTTGATCTTGTTCTGGGGATGTACATTAAGTCTGTCCTCTCTACAGGTCAAACCATTTGACCTATGAATCTGGTTCTTAGCTCGTTTTACAGGTATTGCTCTGTAGATGTGCCCTTTTCATAAGGCCTTTTCTAATTGGTCAAGTGGTTCAGGGGTTATGGATCTCTAAACGACCAGATTGATTGTTTTACATTGTTTTAAACATTGTTATAATGCAACAATGCCAATTAACAAACGCCAGCTGCAAGACTGAAGATTAAAGGATTTGTTTCAGCCTGGGGTCTCTGTGTTAAACTCTCAATTTTGGCCGTCAACTGCAAGCTGCAATTCTAAAAGTAACACGAATTAATAAACAAAAATGGAACGTTAAATGCTTAGAGTAAGGGTCAAAAAGTCAAAACCTAGAAGGAACACGGACAAGCTTTGACAGTTAGTGTCTAGGTGTAAAATTTTGTCAATAAGAGGCTGGTCAGCATTAAAACCTTACTACACGGTCGTTAGCTTAGTTCTAGTCTATTTGGTCAGAACGTGTCTATGAACGGTTGTAGCAGGTTTTCTTTGTTCTTAGATTATTGTTATGGAACTTTAAGAACGCAATTTTCTTGTGAAGTTTGGCATTTTGGTTTTTTATGCTTTAGAATTTTTTATTATATTTCGTAGATTTATGGTAGAGGACGACCAATAATGCTCTCTGCTACGAATATGCTGTCATGTTACTAAATCGAACAATAATTCTCAACTTAAAGCAAAGCAGGAAACGTATACCATACTACCACTGGATCATCACATGGGTCTTTGTAAGAGGATTTACAGTTTTTCGACAAAATTTATTTATTGCTGACCCCCGGGTAGCAAGGGTCTAATGTTGACCAGCCTCTTACTGACAAAATTTTACACCTAGACCCTGACTGTTAAAGCTTGTCCGTGTTCCTTCTAGGTTTTGACTTTTTAACCCTTACTCTAAGTATTTAACGTTCCGTTTTTGTTTATTAATATTATTTTCTTTCAGTGCGGATTGCACTAAGATTCGCCCTATCTCATCTCGTCCCTAACAGATGGGAGTTCATATCTAAACACACGCTAGTGTGCCGTCGCCAAGCAGATGAGATTTAATTGTCGTCAGAGCAAATATTGTTGTCAGATGTAAAAAAGCGGCTCACGCAGTAACTTTGTGAGTCGTCCGTGCGGCTTTGGACCATGGCTTAGAATAAACAAATCAAATCAAATCAAGGCGGTTCGCTAGAGGACTGTGTCTTTTGACAGCAACAAGCTTATGCATGAATTCAGCATACTGGTGCAAATTCCCCATGCGGTAGAAATCTTCGCAAATTGTGAGAATCAGGTGTCATGGGTCCAGTTAGGAAGAAAATATCAACATTGAAGTGTGGGAAAGTGTCCTTTATAGAGAAATCGTGCCGTCAATAACGTTGATTTGTGTTACTAGCAACTAGGAACTAATCCGCAGGCTCCCATGTCAATTCTCATAAAGACACCGATACAGCTCACTGGGGAATGTTGCCAAATTTAAATTTCGGTAGATAGGTAAAACCGTTGAATGGGAAGTGACTTTTTCTAAAATGGTGGTTGCAGCTAGAAGCACGTGGCCCCGAAGTGGGTCGTAGATGCAAAATTATTGTTGTAACCATTGTTTGTATTGTCATACAGTAGTCTATTATATCACGTTTAAGTGTTATACGCGTGTTGATTCATTACTTAAGTGTCAGAATACATTGTTGTTGTTTTAGTTGCCGCATCGTTTGTTACCAATGGCGGAAGATGTGGATGCGTTGCTCAGGGACTTGTACAGATCCAATCCTATCATCACCCACAATTAATACAGGTATCGGTGATGAGGATGTGCTTGCTGTAGTGATGAGGGAGGCAGAAAAGCGTGGATTGTCGAAAGAGGAAGTATGCAAGTACTGAAGTTGTGGTTAATAGCGAAGTTCAAGATGGCGGTCGGGGTGGCGACGAATTTTTGGATCGTCACTGGCAAATGCAGAAGACATGGAAACTGATCGAGGTGAGGCATTACGAGTTGTACCGAAACTGTTTACGACGGCAGTGCAGAGTCCAGGTCGATTGGATGCTGAAACTGGTGGAGCTGGACATGGGGATGCTGAAAGAAACTCAACCCGAAAGATTATGGCCCTTAGGAAGCTATATGGAGGAGGGCTTCTTAGTGCGGATTTCACTCGTTCGCTGGTTCTGCTTTGTGAGGGGAGGGGCAAGCCTTACTTCCTTATGCAAATATATATGCATGCTGAGGCTATTGTGGGAAAGAGGGAAATTAGTGCAGTTGGTGCGCTGAAGCATGGGTTTCAATTCGAGGTTGAGCTGGCGTCTCCGGCGGCCAAGAAAAGACTGTTTGCTGCAAAATTAAGTATTAATGGATGTCCAGTGGAAATCCAAGACCTTCACAACCAGCCAGTGGCAGCCAGAATTCATTGGTTGTCCCACAGCACTACTCCTGCGGACCTTGCGGCGGCGATGTCGAGTTTTGGTACCCTAGAATCCCATGTCTTCGAGCGGCTCACTATAAGAGGGAAAGAAGTGTGCGACACAGGGGTGCGGCTTATCACGTTTCGTTTAAAACCATTCAAGACTATTGAACATGTCCCGGACGTCTGTGCTGTCAAGGGCATGCTAGCTCTAATAGTTGTTGCGGAACGTGCACCGAGATGTCTGAGGTGCTCGTTGCGTGGACATATTCGAGCCGTCTGCGAGAGCGTCCGTTGTGCTTTGATCCTTTGATACTTTGATCCACGCGATCCTTGCGAGCACCTCCGAGCTGCACAATTGGAAGTTGCGCAGGATGTTGTGCCCTGTCCTGGTGTGCGCCACTTGGTTAGGGATCAGCAGCTGATCAACGAGAGTGTTGTACGTTCAGTAGAGAGTGGATTGGCCCCACCTGCATTGGAAGTTAGTGTAGTGCCCAAACCGGGGCCGAGTGCCTTGCATGCTGGTGCCCCGCTGAGCGTCAATCAAATTCCCAATAAGCCCGAAATCCTAGCTGTGTGTCCAGTTGGCCTGCCGACGGCAAGGAGAACAGGGCATTATGGTGTTAGAAGAAGCCGAATGTTCAGTCAGGCCATGAAACACTGGTGAGAATCGCGTAGCATTGTCGTATTGCCAGACGGAATACGAGGAAATTTTATGGAATTGACTTGACGGCATGGCTTCGTTCCAGAGAGCTACTGGGGAGGACGAATCCGTCAAAGGAGGATCGTCATCTGGGGAAATGGTATGGCACCGCCATAACGGACGGATACCGGTACGGGGATGGCAGTGGCGACAGAGCCTCTCTGAGGAGATTGGAGAGGAGGGAGATGATGATGTGTCTGGGAATTGCGGAGGTGGTGGTGTGCGTACCGTAGTTGATGTAGGCGCCATTCGGGCACGTCTGGTCCTGGACCGAGCGCAATAGTACTTCTTCCTCCATGGCGGGGAAGAAGGAATAGGTGACAGAAAAGCGATACGTGCACGTGGTAATTCATCGTAGATGCATTGGGAGGTATAGCGGTGCTGCAGGGCCTCCAGTTCGTTGGATGTTGTCTCAGAGGCACGCAAGAATGCATTATCTGATCGTAAAGTTGCTGATGCAGCGTTGGTTGTACGTAACGAGGAAAGTTTGGAATGGGCTGCACTAAGCGATTCCAGCTCTTTAATGAATTCGTTGATATAATCTAATAAGAACTTCATGTTGAAATCAAAGTTTTCAACTCTCTTGCCAATAGGTGTAAACCTCTAAGTAGCGAGGATCGGAGTGTCGAAGCCGACGGAAACGGTACCGGCTTGGTGGGAGAGGGAGACCCGGACGGTGAGAAAGTCTGAAAAGCGGCTGGTGGGAACGATGCTGGATCCGGAGGCGTGATGGTAGTTGTTGACGGGGACGTGCGAGTGGACGACACGATTGATGGCTTAACACACAAAAGGGGAGCCTTAGGTGGAGCCAAGGTAGAGCGAGCAGATTTTATGCGCGCTTTTGAACGTGTTCCGGATGACCCTGGAGTCGCAGGCACTGTATCAGTGAAGTTGGGCTTCTTCGTAAGATGCAAAGGTAGGGTAGGTGCTGGAGCCAAGCGTTTGGCGGGCATCTTTTTAGTGGATGTCTTTGGCGGGAGCGGAGTTTGTGATGAAAAACTAGAACCCGGCAATGTGTGAAAGGTCCGTTGTTCCCGACGCTGGCGGGCTACCCAGGCATAAAGCTTCCTCGATTCCAGTTGGCGCCGACAAATTTTGGTCCATCGACTTGGAGAGATGAGGAGACACATGCGGCACTTTTTGTCGAGTCCGTTGCACAAACGATATTTTTGGCAACACGGGTGCGGATCATAATGGGATGATGGGGAGGGACCAGAGAATCCCAGGCAAGAACAGGCTGCTGGCGAAGGGACGTTTGCTTCAGAAACCTCCACAGGAGGGATCGGTTCCTCGGAGGAAGACGTATCCGACATGATGGGCGTGGAACTGGTAATGACCGTTAAGCGGGAAGAGATTTGAATTTAATGGGACAGGAGAGGCCTCTAGTGGCCGGTTTGTGCAGAATGGTGCAGGTGCTGGGGGGACCGACAATCCTGCGGATGGCCAGCTGTATAGGCCAGAACGGGCCCAGGGTGTCTTGTGTAGATAGGAACGGGGCATGAAGGAAGAAAAATAGGTAACCTAATTCCTTGGATACTAGAGGTAGTTGGCAGGTTAACAGATTCAAACTGGCGGACTGTGGTTGGTAGGTAGGCAAAGTAAGGCAAGGGAGGAACGAACGGACGAGGTTCGTGTTGATCCGATAATAATGATGGGTCATGCGTTCCGATAAGCTGGAACCGGTCGCCAAGACGTAGAGAACCGTGATTTTGTAAACCAGCAGTTGCTTGTAGAGTTGTCCAAATGGGCGAAGTGGTGTTGTATGTTCGTCCCTTGTATGAAGTCCGTTCCTTGCGATGAACCGGAACGTGGGGGCGAAGTAAACGTGGGTCCGAGTGAAGCCAGAATGTGGTAATGGTAGAATGGTACTGGAGAGCAGGCAGACCGATTGCCTGGCTGAAAAGACGGAACACTGTTCTGACGGTGAATGTCTGAGAACGAGAAGTAACGTTAATGCTGAGTGATGAAGCCTACTGAAATGATGAGGAATCGTTGTTTGCGGCTGGTGGTGCCGGAACGGTGCATAGAAATGAAAACCGGACATTGAAACTGCTGGTGAAGCGTAGTGTGGCATTGACAAAATATGGTCCAGAATGTCTGATGTGTAGGATGAATAGGACGAAGTCCATCGACGTTTGTGGTGCTATATTGATTTATTTTGTATTATTTTTTTCTTTTTTTTTACATTGCGGAGCCAATTGCGCATCCGTGAAAAAAAAAAGACAAATAGACGGTAACAGTGAATGGCTGCTAAAGTTGATGGTATCTTGGAAGAGTCAAGTCCGTTGTGCAGGAGATACTGCAGGAATGAGCCGGGGTTACGTTACATGATGAGTCCAGGGAGACCAGAACGGGGTTCCGGAATGGCAAAGTTGTGTATGGTCCGGGTTCCGTAACGATAGGAATGATAGGTGAGATGCCGGAGAGCGCAATCTTGCGGAAATGCAGAAGGTGGGGGTTAACGTGCAGACAGTAATAAGAAGTCAGGCGATGTATGGCCTAAGAATCTGCAGTGGACGTCATAGTCCACGAAGGAGAGTTCTGCGGTACAGGCCAGGGTCGTAGGCGGAGAGGCTGGACCGGCAGCTGTTTCTGCGGAATAGGTAAGAGGGCGGCATAAAACTGGTGATGCAGAGGAATCGTGGAAGGAATGCCGGAACGTGGGGAATGGTACCGGTAAATGCTTGTCGCACCATTCCAAAATTCTTGGCAATAGGCCGCCAGAGGAACCAAGGGATTCCGTGAGGGCCGGTGAAGGTAAGGATGGAGCATGAGGATGGGACACGTGATGTCGAGGTGGTGCTTGAGAGATGCAAGGAACGCGTCTGGAAGTGGAGTGTCTGAGCTGGAACGAACCTCTGGAGATTCATTGGGAAACGCGGCCACAAGAGCCGGAAACGTAGCTGACGGTGGTTGAAGCAGTTGTCGCACTGGCTGGGAACGGGTGACAGGGGAACCACTCGAGCGGCGGTTCATCATTTGGGATGACCAGGCGATCCGGGTGTGCGGAGCTGTATTGCCCGTCCGTCGTTGTCCGGATCCGAGGGAAGGAGGAACAGTCACCGCACTATCCATCGTGGAATTGCAGAATCGGTGCAGACGACCGCGTTCCTCTAGAGGGAACGCAGGAACATCGTAAGTGGCCGGGTCGGTCCTGGGACCGAGGAACCAGAGTGGTAGAGGGAAAGCTCAGGGCGGTCACGACGTGAACGCCCTAGGAGAATGATGCCAAATCGGTCAGCTGCGCCGTGTTATATAGACGGCCCAAACCTGTGCATGAGCAGAAGGTACAAGTCCGGCCGGGATACCAACTCCAAAAACTTCTAGGGAATAATTCTAGCTCAAAAGGAGAAACGCTAATAAAAAACAGGTAATGGATATTTTTGTCTGCAATTAAAAAGTACATTAATTATGTATTCCCCAACCCCCATCCAGTTATCGGTTCACCAGAAGCGGGGTATGCTTCGACAAATCAAGGCTGGAAAAACACCGAGCGTTCGTCTGTCTAACTCCCAGTTGAAGCGGAAGACCAACGTATTCCTACCGGTTACCAAAAGGCAGCAGTCGAGAATTTGAAAGGCCCGAACTACGGGCCGGGGATTGAATATGAAATTCTCGCGTACCCAAGTCCAGAAAGGCGTCCTTCTTCCCCTGCTCCTCCCAATCCTCGCCGCCCTCGGAGCAGTAGGAGGCGGAGCGGCGGGAATAGCTAAGGCCGTCAATGACTCCAAGCCCAACTTGAGACAGCTCAAAGAAATAAAGCTGCACAACGCCAAGATGAGTTCCCCTAGCCGCTTCGAAGACGGGCGGGGGACTAGGAAGGAAAAAAGTCTCAAGGTGTGGTCGAGGATTTTATCTGAAGCCGGGGTTCCCGTGAACAGGGCCTTGACGAACTTGACCTCGCCGGATACGCTAAAACGTTGGAGATCCGCACATTCAGAGGAGTTTATTCGAAGGACCTTCTCCCCGTGCGTCCCAGAGCGTCCAAATGCGCTATATTGAACCTGCAGCACTCGAGAGACGGGGATGGAACTCACTGGACCGCGTATTACCTAAAGGGAGGTTCGTGCGCCTTGTATTTCGATTCGTTCGGCTTAAAACTGCCGGCAGATCTCTACAGTTACCTTGGAAACAGGGTAATAGTCTGGAACCCGAGGAGGATACAAGCGGTCGACGAGGTATTGTGCGGGTAATATTGCTTCACCGTACTGTATTATTTTAATACAGGGGTTACTAATCTGTTCTAGGTGGTGGAGAGGCTTGGCACCTGATGATACGGGGGAAACCGAAATAATGAACTCGGTGGCAGCCTTGTGATGGAGTCACCGATGTCTGGGGTTTAAGGGAGACCAGATTCCGGCCTGTTTTGCACCAGGACCTACCCTTCCTGAGTTATGGCCGGTTAATCTCAAAATAAACTCGGTGGTGATAATGGGGTGCATTTGGGGATGATACAAGGGGGAAGCCGGTAGCAGTGAAATGAACTTTGCGGTAGCCCGACAGAAGGGGAGACCGGATCCCGAACCGTTCCGGGCTAGCTGAGTAACGGTTCACGTGTTATTGGGGTGGGCCAACTTCCCCAAAATGACGGTACCCAGTTTTCGGGGAGGTCCACATGTAGGATGCAGCCCGGGGATGCTAAATCCTGAACCGTTTTGCTCTAGGACTAACGGTTCCCGAGTTATCGGTGTGGGCCGACTTCCCCAAATTGATGGTGCCCGTCTTTCCGGGAGGCCCACGCGTAGGATGCAGCACAGGGATGCAGAATCCCGAACCGTTTCGTTCTAGGACCAACGATTCCCGAATTATTGGGGTGGGCAAACTTGCCAAAATTCGAGTACCCGATTTCCGGGGAGGCCCACGCTTAGAAAACAGCCCGGGGAAGTCAAATCCCGAGCAGTTTCGCTCTAGGATCAACGGTTCCCAAGTTATTGGGGTGGGCCAACTCCCAAAATTCAAATAACCCAGTTTTGGGTGGGCCGTCAGTTACCTGGGACCCCTGGTGGGATTCTCAACAGGGAGGCCAAACTTTGATCCGTTTTGCTCTAGGACCAGCGGGTCCCGAGTTATGGGCATTTTAAATAATTTCGAAAATCGAAACTGAAACTCCAAAATGGCCGACCTCAATATGGAACACCTCAAAATGGCGGCTAGGAAGTGACGTCATTTAATATGGAGGCACTTCCGGTTCCTTTAAACAAGGAAGTGACATCATTCAAAGTGGCGGACCGGAAGTGACGTCAAGAACTTCCAAATTAATGGTAATCTTCTAAGATGGCGGCACTCCGGTTTGCATGGGGGCGGCCATCTTGGTGTCCTGTGTCTCTGATCAAAATTAGCAGTATCATACTACTAAGATAGACACATGCTAGTGTGTTGCTGCTAAGTACTTGATCGGCCAAGTAGATGAGATTATTTGTGATTGAGTGAGCAATTCCAGCTTCAATGTGTAGATTAACATTAACCTCGTGAGGAGCAACTGAAAAGGTTGCGCTGATTGAGTAATCGAAGCAAACGAAAATCAGTGTTTGTTAGCCAAATGGGATTGAACAAACTTAAGCATGTTACGCATGGACATACAAAAAAACCAAACGTGTCAGTTTGGCTGATGTAACGGCTAATTGAGCAATGGCAAATGTGAAAATAATCAATGCGAAAGTTCATAGACATGCAGAAAAAAAGGTAGAGATGAAGATAAGACGATGTGATCTTTTGTACATTAACAGTGCTATGAAGTTGCGATATCCAGCCAAAAATGGTATAAGAGGAGCACCCAATTTTCCCAAAAAGGTCGGTCTTTGAAGGTAGTGATATCATACAACCAGGGAAAGGCCGCCAAGGTTCATTCTATTAGTCAAGTTTATCGCACCGAATAATACTTTAGACGTTAAATGAAACTTAAAGTTTGCTATACCACGACTAGCAATGTTCTGGTTTTCATTTAACTTTCGAACTATTAGTTGCTGCGATTAACTTGGCTAATAGATTAACCTGGCGTCCTTTCCCTGGTTGAATGGTTGATATCACTACTTTCAAAGGCCGACTCTTTTTGGAAACTTGGCGGCTTCTTTTACACCAGTTTTCGTTTTGGGTGGATCTAGACACACGCTAGTGTGTCGCCGCCAAGTAACAGTAGATCGTCTGATTGTAGACATCAGATTGTTAAAAAGTGATTGTTGATGAAAAAGGTGACAAAACTGTTTGCAGGGGCGCTCTTCTGTAGCCGTACAGAAGCTTTGTTCGGTCAATACTTGACTACCATCTACCATTTTTATGTTCGGTGCCACGGCATGTGAAGGCTCTTCAAGTAGTAGTCAATGAGTGCCTTCGGATCATCACGGGGTGTTTGGTGTCTACACCAGTGGAGGCTCTCTGGGTTGAATGTGGCGAGCCTCCACTGCACTGCCGTGCAGAAGAACTGCTGGCCCTTCTTTGCATGCGGAATATTAGCCGTGGGGCGGAAGATCCAGTCGGGATGATACTCCGTGACTATGCGAGGCTGAGTGACAGAGTGTGCAGTGCGTTAGGTGCGGTTGGGTACGAGGTGTTGCTTTTGAAAAGTGCCTCGCAACTGGGGTTATGGGATGTCGGACGAGTCTGTCCTGTCAGTCCGTGGGCCTGGTGCCCAGCGGTTATGCAACTGTTTGCCACGAAGCACACCGATTGTGAAATTTATTGTGATGCGTTGTTTTGGAGAGATCGAAACGAAGGAGGCATTGGAGTGGTGATACCATCTTTGAAGGTGTGCGTGAAGCGCCATCTTCGAGCGGTTGCTTCAAGCACAGTTTGTGAACTGGCCGCAATGTCTGTGGCACTAGATGTAGCACTAGATATGCAGCTGCCGTCCTTTTCTATAGTGACAGATTCTCTGGCAGGGATAAGGATTGTTGGTTGTACGCATAGCCTAGCTATAGATGGTTCTTCTCATCAAAGAGAATTTATTTATATTAGGCTTAGCCTATTCATATTATTGTTTAGTAGCCTATATTTCAAGGGAATGTTAAAAAGCCTGGAAACTAAAAATGTACTGTCCCCCAGTTCAGGAAAGAGCGATGGAAAAGCCTGGTCGACAATTATGCACTATGTTTGCCTTGCCTGGAGATCGAAACGTCGGCTTATCGAGCGCTTTAGCCTGGTGGGGTGATAACTTCCGGTTTAGAATGGAGCGAACGCTCACTCGCGTTCTGGGGTCGATGCAGGCAGCATGGGCTGCGAGCTGCAGTCATGTTGTTTAAGCCATGTGGTCAAGCGTGTGTCATTTATTGTAACTTTTGCAATGTCACTGTTAAATAAACAGTTTAGTTATTCTTCTGGACCTTCTTTGAAACAAAACAGTAATTTGTAAGACTAGGAATTCGCTGGAGTAACGCGGAAATTTTCCTACAGGGATGTTGAAACGGGCGGTAGAGCGCATGGAAGTGGATGACCCATTGGTGTTTTCAGTAGTATGGAAACTATGGCTGGCATCGCAGTCGGGGTATCCATCTGTACGGTGGGTAAGAGGCCACTCAGGAGTTTGGGGAAATGAACAAGCTGACATGCTTGCTAGAGAGGCAGTTGTGGGGGGTGCAGAAGGGGCGGAACTGACTCTGTCAGTGAAGTCCAGGCGCCCAATGGTTCGAGATTGGCAGCTGCGAAAATGGGATCAACAGTGGCAGCAGGCGGCAACTGGCAGGTTCCTGTTTGCGATCCAGCCAGCTTGCAGTCTCCAGTCGGTGCTAAATAGGTTACCACGTTGGAAGGCGCGTCTCCTGAGCCGATTGCGCACTGGTCATTCGTTATTGCATGCGCATCAGTATAGGTTAGGTTGGGTGAACCGGTCGCTCTGTCAGAAGTGCGGTGTCGAGGACACTGTGCAGCACTTTCTTCTTGTCTGCAGGCGCTATGCTGAAGAAAGACGAGTGTTGTCGAAGTGGTTAGTCACGCATCCGACTCTCCAGTTGCTCTTCGAGCGTGCGTCTGGTAATACTGCCATTCCCAGGTTATTAGCAGTGGTGGAATATTGTGCCCGTGTCAGACTGTGATTCGTACAAGTGGTTTGAGTGGCTGTTTGGCGAGTTGGTGCGATATGGTTTTGTTTAATTGTTTTTGTTGTTCTATGTTTTACTTAGTGATGTACAGAGCGTACGACTGCAGATCACGGCTCTCGAATAAAGAATTTGAATTTGAATTTGTGGCCGCACTAGCAGACTGTGTATCTACACACACTAGTGTGTCGCCGCCAAGTAGACGTTTTATTGTTGTTGGAGCTTAATTGTTAGAGCGTAATTGTTTGATTATAATTGTTGTCAGATGGTGGTCAAAGGAAGCCAGGTCTGGGCGAGGGCTTCCCCAGGGCAGTTGTCTGACTTTGTTTGCTGTAGCAGTGAATGACATACTCCTGGAACTGAGTCAGACGTCGAATGTCGTCTGCTATGCAGACGATGTTGCCCTGTGGTTTGCCGGCGATGAAGTTGCAGCGTGCTGTCAGTGTGCACAGATGGC
>JAHWFP010182056.1:0-13144 GCA_023313725.1 Lithobius niger
GCAAAGCATTAAACCTCCCAGAGTTGCTGTTGATAAGTCAACTCCTTAAATTATAGAGCCGCGGCTACCTATAAAGTGGATCCGAGCGTTTAAGCAATGGAAACCCCACGAAGATCAAACCGTCCTTTGTTTACATTAAACTGCGTTTAAAGAAACGATGAAATAAAGCTGGTTTTTAGTAAGGGACCGTGAACCCTTAAATTATGGCTGCCAACGTCCGAAATGCCGTTTGGCTTGACACTCCATAAATTTACCTTCTAAAGCTACGAGGTTTAGTTAAAATTAAACTATAAATTTTGACGTAAAGTCCAAAAAATAAACTTTTAAAGTTAAACTAAGTACGATACGAACCACTACCTTTGCCCGGCATGGCAACAATCGGACCGCGGCATCTCCACTCCCGACCGGCGTAGCGACCTCTAGCTTTGAGAATCCTTGAGCTGTGCTGTGCTGTGCTAACGAAACTCTACTGCGTCTGGGTTTTTATGCCTTCTGCTTGGCAGGCAGGTAGAGGGTTAGCGCGGACCTGTAGGAGAGCGACGAAGGGGGTGAGTGGGGAAGAGGTGGACGCTTGGAGGAGGAGAGACAGACCAAAATCGGCCGCGCCGTCATTACCGGAAGTCGGCCATGACAGCGCGGACGACCGGGGTAGCTTGAGCGCTCTGACTGGCTGACGGAATTGAAGCAGTGTTTTGGTTGGACGGATTTGAATTGACAAAGGGAATTGCCAACTTGGAACTTAGAGGCCTGGCTTTGAATGTGCAAGTGAGTTTTCAACTCATAACAACGTGATTTTTAGGCCTATTAAACAAACTACGACGTTAGGCATCGCAACTATTGAAGGAGGGGGGGGGGGGCCAACGAAGTGTAATGCACAGAATAAACATTTCACTTTGGAAACGGATTGCTATATACAAGGCATGTTTTTAACGAAGGAAAGCTAGTTTGTTTACGTTTTTAGAGGTTCGCTACGGTCGGAGTTTGGATGGAGATGCTATAAAAAATAAACATAAAATCATACACTGGGTCCATAAAAATACACAAACATAAACATGGGAGCTCCGGTAGGGTTCATGGCAAGAAGTTAAGTTTACCAAAATGCATTAAGTGCACAAATCAAAAGATTAAATGTTCCAGCTAGTTTTTAAAGGGCTAAGTGCAGTTTAGGTTAGATTTTAAACTGGTTTGAACATCGGACATTTTTCATAAATAAACAAAGTCGTCACCTGTTACAAATAAAAAATATCGTGTGTTGGCAACATCTAAAACACAACTAAGCTGAAAGTTGTTTTGGCTTTATGCCTAAAGAAATATACATTATTTACATTTTTAAGTGAAATTGCCATAAAGACGATGCTCTTCTGGTAGGTAAGAGTGCTGCCCTCAGGTTTTTTCTTCGATGGTGTTGAGGTGTCCTCACCACGAGCGTCTGATACGAGACCGCGTTTACAATAGCGGCAATGCAGGTGTCTTTTACGGGTGACTATTTTGACTGAGTCACGGACATCTTTTTCTTGCAACTTACGTCCAAGTTGCGGCTTGAAAGATTGAAGAGTTGTTCAACTGTAGTAGCAAGGCAGGGGGGAAAACGCTTGACGGAACAGCACCTGTTCATCCCACCGCTGCCACCAAGTTGTAGCGGCCGAAGCTACGACTGTAGAGGTGCTTGTAGCCTCGCCGACATCAAGATGGTTTTGACCTTTAACTTCTAGTTGTTGTAAACGAGGGCCACCGAAAAACGCCCGTTTCCCGGAAAATTGAAATTTTTTTTCTTGAGGCACCCAAAATACCTCGCCGAGGCACATCCAGCCGTTTTCTTAATATTGAACCAAATCGATCTAAATTTTCACCATCGATAGCCTGCCCAAATAAAAGACACTTGGGGAAGCCCAAATCCGGACTTTCCATCTGAAAGACTCTAAAATCTACATTTGAAGATCAACCAAAACCACTAGCAGCGCTACTTCATCATGGCTGCCATTGTAAAACTCTGTAGATTTTATACCATCTATTTTCGGGCATAAAGCCCCATACACTAGCTTAGTTGCAATTTAGGAGGAGCTTCCTCTGTTCCACGTACAGCAAACATTTTTGAAGTGTGATATTTTTTATTGTGTTTGAACGATCGCAACAACTATGAAAAATTTCCACTTAGATCAAAACGTTTGCCTTTCAACATTAAGGTTAAAAACCTCCAATTTAACTTTATGCGTTTTAGCATACAACTAAGCTAGACTATTTATTCATTTATTTAGCCTTTTATAATAATCTTTTACCCCCAGAAACGCTGCCATTAGTCCAAGTAATTAGACATCGGCATTCTATCGGACATGAATCTTAGTGTATATATGTTTATTTTAGTTCTCCTCTCAGCCCAACTGGACCCAACCAAACACTGCTACTGGCTTGTACTACTATTAAAACCAAAAGAATTCTTAAAAAGATCTGTATCCCAGCAATTCCGTAAGTCAAACTGTGCAAAAACTTCGAAAACCCGTTTTTGCCCCCCTCCCCAGCCAAAACTAGTTGTGGTGTATAACACTGCAGTTTACAGTTAAAGCTTATAAAATTTAATAGTAATGCTTTCTGCATTACGCAAAGCCAAGTAATAAGCTTTAACAAGAGCCAAATCACGTTGCAATCATGTAAATATGGAATCCGTAGCCAATAATTCAAAATAAAGGCCTATTTCCTAGTGAAACTCAAAACAGGCCTGTCTTTTCCATTTTTCCATCCCTACTCCTTCAAACGGCTCTGCACCCAGTTCCTTTGTTCATCCGACTTCTCCTCCCACTTTCCATTGTTCTCGAGGCCCTCAGCCAATCAGACCACCGTAGCTATCCTCGGCGTCCGCGCCAACTTCCGGTAATGTGTATAAAACCCCAGCCCCAGAATCCCTCGTTAGCACAGCTCACAGATCTCAAGCTAGAGAAGGGTCACGCCAGTCGGGAGTGGAGACGCCATGTCCGTGGGATGCCATGCCGGGCAAAATGGCAGTGGTTCGTATGTTTGTTGTTAGCTTTTGAAAATTTAATTTAGGACCCCCAAGTCTAAATTCTAGTTTAAATTCGTAACATAAACTCTCTCTAGCTAGGGAATATTATGGTGGTGACGCCTGTAGCGGCATCTTAGGTTTCTCACCCCATAACGTCAGAGTGGTTCTCTTACTAAAAACCAAAATCTTTCTTATTTGTTTTAAACATTAATTCAAATAACTGACGGTTTGATCTTTGTGTGGGATTCATTGGTTATTCACTCCAGATGGACTTTATAAGTAGCCGAGGCTTTTATAATTTGAGGAGTTGACTTGTAAACAGCAACTTTGGGAGGTTTAAGGCTCTGTTTTATCACTTAGAAACAAAACTGTGAAACGGTTGATCTTTCATGCGTGTTTGAAACATACTGTTTGATAGACTGTAACCAGCCTGGGCTGTTCAGTCTTGCGGACGCCTCTGCGGAGCGTTCAGAATTGCTTTTTCTATTCGAAAAAATAATTGTTTTATTCTGAAACACAATTGTCGTTTTAGTCAAAACTTGCGAAACCGAATTACTTGTTGTAAATTCAAACTTTGTGCTTTTAAATACTTTATTTCAAAAGCTTTCGTGCTAACTAAATGTAAAGTGTGCTTTTCATTCCCTGTTGTTAAAATAAAACCAGGAGTTTTAAACTTCAGTTTGTTTGCTAGTTGATTAACTGTTTAAGTGTAAATAAATATGGAAACCATTTTTAGTTTAGCTCTTGATAAACGGTTAAATTTCCATCGCCGGTGGCAGTGAAATACCAGCAGTATTAAGGTTAGGCCCCTTTAATTTAGGACCCTCGCTCCATCCCCCATGCTGGGACAGTAGCCCTTGCTGTGCTTATGCCGTAAAAGTCGCAATAATCACCGCAATACCTTAAGCTGAATCTCCGTGTCAAACCAGGAAACCGGAGGCGCTACAAGCACCTGAGCCGTCGTAGCGTCCGCCGTTACATTGTGGTGGCGGTTTTTACTTTTACGGAAAGCACCACACGTATGCTACTGGCCCAGCATGGGTAACAGAGAGTCATTTGTCCTAACTGTAGGCTAACTAGACAACATTAAAGGGGGGTATTCGTTGCCACCAGGTGGGTGTTTCTAAATGCAGCCCTAAGTTTAATTATTAAGTGGTTTTCTTAAGAACTATAACTTCTACATTTAGTCTAACTAGTAGAAAAACAGGCGTTTTGACAAACTCTTTGGTTTATTAAAATGCAGACAAAATATAAACAATTACATTTAAAATCAACTAGTGTCAGAACAAGAAAGCTTCAAATAAAAAGCACGGCGATTTTTACAACAGGAAAAATCAATAAGAATTTACAATTAAATTCAACTCAAACTTTAACTACAAGATGAAGATTAAAAACTACAATTTCGATTAGAAAATGTTTGTGGGACTTCGGGAACCCGTTATAACATGCAAACCGCGGGAATTACATGAAATAAATCTATTTGGTGCAAACCGCGGGAATTACACACAAATAGTCAAGACTATGTTTTCTAAGTCCGACCTAGAATCAAATCTTCAAATCTGTAGATCCTTAGTATTTGGGGGAGCACCCTGGAAAATACGTCGTCTAAATGCAGATTTAGTGTTTAGATTAAGTTTATAATAATAAACACGGAAAGAAAGCTGGTTTTTAGAAAGGGCAACATTCGGACGGGACATCTCCTATACCGACTGGCGTGGTCACCTCTGGCTTTGAGATCTGATGAGCGTGTGCTACGAGTGTGAGGAGCGGGGGCTTTTTATTCTAGTGACCGGAAGTTCGCGCGGACGACCAGGAGAGCTACGGGGTTTGATTGGCTGAGGGCCTGGAGAACAATGGAAAAGTCGACAACGCAAAGGCTTTTTGCTTGGCGCCATTTGAAGGAACAATTATGGACTGCGTGAAAGAGAGAGGCCGGTAGAGTTATACTCATTGTTTGGAACGTGAAAAAGGCCTTTAATTATTATTGATTGTTTTATTATTAAACCACGATGTTATGCATCGCGACTATTGAAGGAAAGATCTCAATAAATTCGGATATTCACTTTGGGAAACCGAAAGCCAAGTCGGTTTTGCTAGGAACAACTAAGTAAAAACGGAAAAGACGTGTCCGGGAAAATTCGTAAGTTAGGATGTTGCCTAAGCTCCGGTAGTTGGGATGGCAAAAGATTACGTTAAAAGAATATTATAAAATAAAAGTTATGGTTACCAGCAAATGGTAACCATTTTAAATAGTTGAATTAATATTTGTGGACGTAAAATTTGGTTTTGGATGTTGGACATTTCTTAAGTGTATCATAGATCGTCACCTTAAATTTACTTAATATCAATACAAAGTGTCTGTACAATTATTATCGAGGTTAAGTACCTTCGTAGAGGAAGCTCCTCCTAACAAACACTAAACTAATGTTTTCGGCTTTATGCCTAAGTGAAAGAAAAGGTAAATACAAATTTTTACAAGTGTCGAAAATGGCGTCTCGTGCGCTACGGTGATTTTACGGCATCGGTTTCATGTGTTTTTCAAATGGATGCTGTGAAAGTTCTAGAAGGAATTTTCGTGATCTGTTTGTGGGGAAAAACAGATAAAGTTCGTGGCTATTAAGAGCTGTTTAGATGAGACGAATCGGAACATTTTCTTGGACGTTACAGGTGGTTGAAGTTGGGGTTTTTCACAGCCGAGGCGCCGAGAAAAAAAAGTGTTTGTTGCCGTAAACGAAGTTTCCCTCAGGTTGTTGTTAGTTGGAGTTGAGGTAACCTCTCAAATCGGGTGAAGAACTCGGGCCTTCTTTACAAAGTTGAATGAAAACTAGAAGATTGCTACTAGCGGTAGCAATCTTCAAGTTTTCATTTAACGTCCAAAGTATTATTCGGTGCGATTAACTTGGCTAATAGGATTAACCTTGGCGGCCTTTCCCTGGTGGAATGATATCACTACCTTCAAAGGCCGACCGTTTTTGGAAACTTGACGGGTTTTTCTACCAGTTATGGTTTTGGGTGGATATCACAACAAACAAAACAAAAACAAACACAAAAACAAAAACCAGCCGTAATCAGCCTTGATGCAGCCTTATTAATAACTGCAACAGAATAAAAGAATTTTTCTTTTATCAAGGCGAACGGACGGTTTTTCCGATTTAAAAGTGTGGCTTCTGGTACGATTTAGCTTTTAAATGATTTATCAAGCAAGAGTTGTAAGCCCAAGAGAGCACGATGCTGTTCATAGCTCTAAAAGTTCAATTTACTAAGCCTCTTATACCACGAGCCACGGCTGTTCGCCGTGATGTCATCATGAGTAAGCCACTGATCTTTGTGGATCTTAGGCCGTGTGAGTGGACTAGCCTAGCCACGTGATCCGCGTGTCACGGCAAATAGCCGTGGCTCATGGTATAGATGCCCGGCGTTGACCCATTTCAAGAAGATTAATGTGTTTCTGTAGCCAGGGAAGCCACGCCCATTGGCAAACTCCAGGCCATTGTTGGCCCATCACTGCAGCAGTAAACTAATTATTATTTTTGTTTTTCAAAGTGTAGCAAATTTTACCTTAAATATTCGAACTAAAGCTTTCTTGCACTTTTCAGTAAGCTGAAACAAAAATGCCATTTTTAGTTCTGGCTTCTGTTCTTCCATATCAGCTATTTGAAAAAACTACAACTCTGCTACCGTAAAAGACAAATCACCAACATCTTTTTCTTCCGACAGGTAGAGTGGTGCCGTCGGGTGAAGAACAGCCTTCTGGGCGTAATAAAACATCTCAGAGATATTCTTTAGTGTTTTTGCAGAACACTGGAAACAACAAGCAGTTTAAATATAAATTAAAAACTGCTAAAACATATATTGCACTTGATTAAGAACAATGTAAGGCTCTGCAAAGTTAAACAATTGATATACAGGGCATGGTAGTACCTTAAATTATTGCTGAAAAAAAAATAGTTGCTGAATCTTGATCCTACTGTTTTAAACTTGACTATACTTTTTATTTTTTATTCTTGACCAATTTTGACATTTCAATACCCTATTTTAACCAGTTCGAAATGAGCTTTTAGTGGTAGAAATCGCAACCTCTAGCTCAAACCATTGGGAAGTTATCTGGCAAAACTAAAGAACATTAAAGAAGAAACCAATCCACAGTAATACTATTATTGTGTTGGAATTGTGAAGCCATTTGTACACACCTATAACAGCAATCATAAATACCAGATAACAAATAACATTAGGCCGTGAAAAAACAAATTCTTTGCTTCTTGGGCATTTTTGATTTTACAAAAGTGACCGAGTGACTATGCTTTTTATTTTTATTTCATAATTCAAAACATGAAAATTGTCACATCGCTTATTTTGAAAATTTTAGTCCTGTTTAGGGCCTATGTCTTGTACACTTAGATTTCACAAGAAAAACATTTGAAATATTATTAATAATAATAAATATTGCTTTAATGAACATAGACATAACCTGATCTTTCAGCATTCTTCTTCTCCCAATGCTGTATTGTACTAGAGATTATAGAGTTCTGGAGTCCTCCACGCGTCGCTACCCAATGAGCATCCTCTTGTGCAGCCTCCGGCTATATAACCTTGGTCGGCGATCGATACTTTTATTCCTCTTTTATTCCTCTATAGTGCCCAGTTGGCGGCACAGAGGGGAGAAGGGTGGGAAGAAGGTACTGTATATTTTCATTAAGGCAATAGAAACAGAACTCAACCAGGTGGCCCTAGTATTTCAACGTTTCTAATGCCACGAAGATATCCATTACCTGATCTTTTAGCATTCCACAGACCTCATCAAAGGCGGTGGCGCCAACGTGACAGAGCCCCCTTGGGTAGTGCGTGAATCCCCAAAAAGTAGAACTTCGCAATCGACAACGAGGACAGTAGACCGAGGGGATCGAATTGCTTAAGAGGGTAAGAGAATCCGTATGGCGGCCACAAAGGGGCCGAGACGGTAGAGTCCCTCGGCTTGAGCGGACATGTCACGAAGATAGTGAGATGCAAAGACAGTAGGGCTGTGCCTATTATTACTGATAATAGGAATGTTACTTTAACGGGCCCAGGACGTGGAAATGGATCGGAATTCATGAGCGGTAACCCGTACGCCTTGATCAGTGCAACTGACGTTTAGGGCAGTGTAAGCATGAAGAATCACAGTTTTGGTCTAAGTAGAAATCGTACGAGCCGAGGCTTCGCCCGAAAGGGATGCAAAATGTTGAAAATGCTGGGACCGTTCCCGGCGCATCGGTTTGGACGCTTTAAGGTAGAAACGTAGGGACCGCACACGACAGAGCTCGTTTAGGTTCATTGCCAAGAATCTTGCAAAAAGCAGGTATCATGAAGGGGAAGGACGGCTCACTGGTAGTGTAGCGGAGCTACCTGTCGCTTTAGGTGCCTTTCAGGTGAGCACCGACATCTGGTGTACTGGCGATCTTCTTAGTTAATACTCACACAGGGTGTCTGTTTTTACTTTTGCGGAGTTTAACAGCATTGCAGTGGCTACTGCACAGTTAGGAGGGGAGCGCCCGTGTCCTATCTAAGTTTTAAGTACTAACTATCTAATAGTTCACTGGCACCACGATAGGTATTTAATTGCAGGCTTGGAGTTAAATAAAAATGGGTTTTAGTTATTTACTCATATAATTAAATCTACACAAAGTCAAACTGTTGTTTAAAACAACGCAAGGTTTTTTAATAAGACATGTTAACTTTTTACACCACGTTTGGAACAGTATATGTTACAAAAAGATTCTTTAAAAGCTTTAAATAAAGCACACGATGATTTACAATAAAATCGGCAAGAAATGAACGAATTAAAAGTTCATACACTACAAAATTTCGAATAGAAAAGTTGGTTTGAGTCACCGGACTCTCTAGATTACAGAATGCACCTTACATTAGTAAAATAGTTACAAGTTGTGTTTCAAAAGCCACTGCTTAAGATTAAACTACCTCAACGGTTAACCTGGTACAAAAGACGTCGAAGCTCTATGATTAAACCATTTTGATTATTTAGAAGAATCTGTGTTCAACATAAATAAGAAATAAAGCCGGTTTTTATGAAGGGGACCTTAAACCCTTAAGTTGTGGTAGTTCTAGGCCAGAAATGCCGAGGGCGGTTAACTTATCCACAATCGTTCTCAAAGTTAGAAGTTAAGTTTAGATTTATGAACTATAAATTTAGAAATAATGTCCAAAAGAATACTTTTAAATAAATTAAACTAGTTACCAACGAACTGCTACCTTGCCCGACATAGCAACCTGCGGACCCAGGGGGACATCTCCACTCCGACCGTCGTAGCAACCTCTAGCCTTTGATATCAGTGAGCAACGCCGAGGGTGGAACGCAGGGCCAAGGGTATATATGGGAGAGGGAGGGAGCGGACGTCTGCGACGACTGCACGGTTTGGCGGCAAGAGAGGCAGGCTGCCTTGGAGGAGGGAAATCTGTGCTTTCTCCTGAGCCAAGCTGCACCACGTGAGGGCTTTATAGGGAACTGTAAGGATCTGAATGGGCATTCATAAAGGAGGGAATGGGGGGTTCATACCGATTGGCTGGAGCTTCTGAGCTCTGAGTGGCTAGATTTTGGAGCGTTGGATCCATTGAGCTTTTGGGGTTCTGGAACGGATTGATGGATCGTGATGGAAACGGTCATTTGGATTTGAACTTGGATGGATTGTAACTGACTGAGTTTTTAACGGATTTGAAAAAGGATAGGCTTGAATTAAAGCTGTACTCATAAGCTTTGCTATGAGCACGTCGGAAATGCAAAGTTGCGTGGGTTTTAATCGAAGACTGCGATGTTAGGCATCACACTATTGAAGGAGGGGGGGGGACGGAGTTTGCTATTAAAAACAATATTCAAGTTTAATAGAAGGATGGTTACTGATCTATTGCAGAAGTTAATAGTAGAAAAGGCTTTAGATGCATTTGGTAGAGGTTGCTATGATCGGAGCTCTGAAATAAAAACAAGATAAACACTTTTTGAAGAAAATGTCCGGTAAAATAAAATAGTAAAAATAATGCCGTTTTTGACAAGGTAGAGGTTGTTGGAAGAAGTTACGTTAATAAATTGCTTTTTAAAGCACTAAGCAAACGATTAAATAAACCAGCTTGTAAGTAGATGCTGAAACGCATTTTAGGTTACAACATTATTGCAGCCGCAAGTAATGACAAGAGAGCAGTCGAAGTTTTCATAACAAACCAAAACCGGTATTGAAGTTCACAATAAAAACAGAGTGCAGGTCCTCAGTACATATATGTGGTTAAGTGCCGATTGGCAGCCCCCTAAAACAACACTAAGCTGGTCGGCTTTATGCCTGGGAAAAAAAAATATAAATTACAAATGTACAAGTTTTGTTTGGAAAATGGCGATCGGCGATTGCGTGCGGTGCGCTCAGTTTGGAGAGTTTTTCAATTGGCTGTTGTTAAATGTAGGGAGTGAATTTCAAAGTTCTGTTTTCGCAGAGTTGAAGATAAAGTTCATGGCTATTAAGCAGTGAAGACAGTGATCGTTTTGAACCATTTTCCTGGGAGTTATACAATTTAAAGTAGAAGGCTTTGGATATAAGCCTAAAGTGCAACTGAGGGCTAAATAAAAAAAAAATTCTTCTCCGAGTTTTTGATCTTTGGTGCCGGGTATCCTAACCAATCTAGATTTTTGGCGAAAAGCCTTTACAGTAGAAACGTAGGGACCGCACACGACAGAGAGCTCGATTAGGTTCGTCGCCAAGAATATTGGAAAAAGCAGGTATCATGAAGGGGGAGGACGGCTCACTGGGCTTCTGGGTTTTGGCCCGAAAGGATGCTCGCGGCGTAAAGAGTTATGCCAGAGTAGTTGTCAAGAAAGAAACAGTCCGCAGGCGTTGCTGAGAGTGCCTGTAGTTCACTACAAAGAAGACACACGGCTAGGGCCACGAGAAAAACGGTTTTACGAGTAAAGCGACTAAGGTAGCAAGAAGACAGTGGTTCGTAAGGGGCAGCTAGAAGCGACGCGAGGACAATGGATAAATCCCAGTCCGGAAAAAGACGTCGAATCCTCGGTCGCTCGATTTTGAAGGACTTAATGAGAGCAGAAATACGAAAGTCATCCAAGACGACCAGGCTACCAGCTGCTTTGAAGACCGTGTTGAGCACGGATTGGTAAATTAAAATGATAGACCCACGAAGACCGTCAGTGAAGAAATCATTCAGTAATCGCAGATATTCTGGGATAGAGGGACCGACTGGATTAACTGGCCGTGGGCGCCAACAAAGAAACCATCGGTGCCAGTGACTGTCATAAATTTTGTTGGTAGACGCTCGGACGGCCATCGAGGCGATGCGAGAGGCTTGTTCTGTAGAAATGCCTGCCGCTTCGAGTAATCAGATGAGTGTAGCCACCCATGTAGACGGAGGACGGTGGTGAAACATGGTTCCCCTGTGTTGGGACAGAAGGTCGTAAGCCGGAAGACGACGGGGTGAATCGATGAGCATATCGAGTAACAGAGGGAACCAAGCTGATGCAGGCCAATTGGGTGCTATCAGCATAAACAGGTCGGGGGACCGAGCAATCATGCTGAGGCCAGACAAGGGAAAGAAGCTTGGGTGGTGGGAGCAGGTAACCGAAGAGATGATCCCAATTGAGGGTGAGGGCATCCATGCCCCAGGCCTGATCGTCTGCAATCGAGCTGACATATTGGGGAAGTCTGGCATTGTAAAAGCAGTCCGCTAGAAAATTCGCTTTTCACCTTTTTTTTTTTGCTCACGTAGCACAAGGCCTCGCTTGGGCCGCTTAAAAGCCTCAATATTAAAAATGCTGTATCTCCGTGAAAAATGGACCAATTCGGCTGAAATTTGTTTTGCTTAATAGCCCATTACTTTAGCTTTCATTCTGCGGGAACAGATCCCAAAATTTCATTACCGTTAATTCACAATGACGTTAACAAAAACGCTCCAAAATGGCGTAACGCACGCAGCGCTAGCCGCCATTTTTCGCAAATTTGTATTTACTGTAAATACCTTTGGATAATACTTTGGCATAAAGCCACGTAGTTTAGTGCTGTTTTAGGGGGCACAAATGTCAGCATCCAATTGCTATGCTTTCATTTATCATGCATGTAAACATCGTACTTAATGTTTTTATCTAAACAGCGGTGACGATCTGTGTTCATAAACAGGTTGACTACATTTCTCCATTTATTTGCGGATGCAATTAAATAACGCCCTACGAATTATACATATATTTCAGCATTAACTAAACTACCGTATTTAATCTTTTCCCTTATGCTTATAACAACAACTTTTATTAGCATAAAATTTATTTATTTGCCCTACCTAGCTCGGACAACATGGCTTAGCGTTATCTTTAATATTTAGCGGACAGCAGTGTATCTTGTATTTTTTTTTCAGAGATCTCCCATCCTACAGTAGTGACTCGTTTTACCTTCTGCAAACCACGAAAAATGCCTTCTATTAATTGGTCAATTTATTAAATCCAGGTGAACGAAAACCATCCTTCAATTAAGAGTTCAAAACTCAGTCATTTCAAGTTTCACTTTCAAAACTTCCACTCCTACGATTTTTCAATAGCTCTACTTGATCCAATGCATTTGAGAATTTAGTACAGTAGAGATTGCCATTGTCTTCGGTGCAAACGGATCCTGACTGCCTCTTTTCAGCCACTCAGGGCTCAGCTTTGGCCCACCTGCTCACCCACTCACAGGCCTGAATAGTAAACCAATCACGTAGCTGCTACGACCAATACTTTTGCTTGTCTTGTTGCCCAGCAACAGACCCGCCTCCTGTCAATCTGCTGACGTCAATAGCCAAACAATAGAAAATCGCATCCTTGAACGTCCGCGCAGCGGCAGCCTTTTAGTATTTAACAAACGCAAGATAAGCAATCAGCAGCACTTGCTCCAATATTGAAGCTACGAGTCACTACGACAGTTGGGATGGAGATTCCGAAGGTCCGAATGTTGCCATGCCGGGCAGAGTAGTAGTTAGGTAACTAACGGTTATTTAATTTTTATTTTTGGAAAAGTAACTAAATTTTAAACTTTAAAACGTAACTTACTTTTAACTTTAATGTCGTAAATTTATGTTGGACTTAGCCAGAGGCATTCCTGACAACAGGCCAGCATAACGTGAGGGTTTGTCTGTTCC
>JAHWFP010182065.1:0-11184 GCA_023313725.1 Lithobius niger
TGTAACATGATTATGTATTTCTAATGTTCCTTTTTTTATAAACAAAATTAGGTGGGAATGGACATACACGTGGTAGTCCAGACCGTACCAATGACGATAAAAAAGGAAACGAAAAAAGCCAACAACTTAACTGAACAAAAAACGGCTTTGGAGTTTAGGTAAATAGCATTAGAGCTGGTATCCCCATGGAACTCACAGCGGTGAAGGTACAAAAATAAAAAAATAAATTTAGCGATTACTCAAACCAAACGAACTATAATTTAAACTTCATTTCCAGGGAACAAGGATTGTGACGTGCTAACCACGCACAAGGATATACATGTACATCGCTAATCAAACAAACAAAGATATTTTGCGCATTGAAAATGCACACATAAAATACAAATGTGTACATGCACAAGAACTAAAACTAGAACTTAGACTCACAAACACTTACAAAACAAACGCTGTAAACCACAAAATGCCTTACAAATTAATAAACTAATGAAATTATCACATAAACACTCACACGAAATCTATATAACTAAGATAATAATATTTGTTTGTTTGTGTGGCGCCAGATTACCGAGATTCCCACTCTTAATTCTTATTTCTACTGTTCGTGGGTCCGCAGCGGGAATCTCGTTAATCGTTTTTCTTTTGTTTGTTTATATCGCTGTCAAACGTAATGCCTGAATGACGGAATTGTCTGTATAAGTAATGATTCGAACTGTGTTCTCAACAAAGAGACACAGTACTGGTGACGTCACAATATTTTCATGCAAACGGGATCTAGGTCTCTTTGTCTCTTAATCCTGATCTAACTAAATCTAATGAAACCTTGGGCCACTGCTAATGGGAAATCACAGCATTTTAATGCAATTGCGAAATCACAACAATGCTCAACAAACGAAAGAATTATCTTGATTCCCACTACGACTTCAATAGAATTAGGAGTGGGTATCTGCGTAATCTGGCGACAATCTAATGAAAGCCTGGGCGACTGTTAGCGGGAAATTCAGTATTCTCATGCAAACGGAAAATCACAACAATGCTATAAAAAAAAACCGGCTATACGGGGGGCTGTCCTAGTAGAACTAAGACAGATAGCAACAAACACAATTCGCCACTCCCCCACATTTAAAACACTAATTGCATTCATTTTCTGATATTACCAGTGAGGTTGTTCCCTGGAATTGGAGTTCAAAATATACTTCGTTTCGTTCAAGTGAACTCTAAACCGATTTTTATTTATGTACTTTCGCAGCTTATAGTTCTATGGGGAAACTAGCTCTAATGCTTTTTTTTTCTAAACTCCAAAGCAGTTTTAGTAGTTTTTTGTTTTGTTAATTTGTTTTACTTTCAAACTTTTTTTTATTTATTCTCAAAGTTAGAAAATAAAGTACAAATTTAGCGCAGTAAACTTACAGTCTACAAAACGACGGAAAAATCGACTGAAACAAAAATAAATTAAAATCTTACATTGAACTTCCGTAATAAAACAAAAGGTTTACAAGCGAGAGCAAGGCTATCCATCCCTGCCTGGGTACATTTCTTAAATAATCTGGTTTTAATTTTAGCTTTTGTTGTTCATACCGAATTGTGCTTAGTATTTTTGCTAGTAGGATGCCTTAGAAATGACACGCCTAAGTATTACCAATCGTGTCAAGTATGTAACAGTCAGAAGTTGTCTGTAGTTCAACTTGTTCGTCTATATTCATAATGATGTTTTGTTTTGATACAGAGGTTCACAAAATCTAAAATGATTAAAAACGTATGACGTACGTGTGTGCGTGCGCGTGTATGTGTGTGTACTTCTACTCCTCTTGAACCAAGGCACCTACAAAGACGGGAGTATAGGGCCGAATGAAAAATAATTAAATTGCGCAACCGTCAGGCCTATTTTTGCTGCTGTAACTTGGTTTTATGACCCTCAAACACGCAAAAATCACTGCTAAAATAACGTCAAAAATCTTTTTGACCCTCATGACGTCGTAGTTTGTTCATGCAAAGTTTATTATGCCTGAACAAACTTTTCATGATAAACCTATGACGTCATGAGCAGGCGTGGGGATATGATGGACGACATGTGGGCAATAACTGCAATTAGTTTTCATCGAAAAAATCAGTACATCGTTTTTGTGATGCTCTTCGAATCAAAAAAAAATTACATGAAGCATGGATCGACGCCAACAAAAACACGACATATCATAATATACGAGCCCAACTTATAAAGGATGACATATTTTGCACCCTACTACGTATAAAACTTAAAATTGGTTTTGCTTTAAGTGACTGATGCAGGGAAAAAGGCAAACCTGTAGGGTTTAAGAGGTTGTCAAACATTCTGTTTTTGAAACACGGAAGTGCGTGGATTGAGTGAGCAATTTCCACGTAAACTAAACTTTTTCAGTTTAAGTTTCTCGCGTCTCTCGCAATCTTTCATTTACTTTCACCTTCGTAGGGGCTTACTCCTGGAGGAGAAGACGAACAAACGTGCAAACAAACAATCGTAATGCAGGCGTGCTGAGGAATGTGATGGACGAACTGTGAGCCATAATTGCAATTCGTTTGCGTCGAAATAATCATTACATCGATTTTGTGATGCATTTGGAATCAAAAAAATTACAAGAAGCATGGCTCGACGCCAATGGAGGGAGCGAAGCGAATTAACGATGTGGCTAGTTTATTTGTAAGAATACAAAAATATAGTCATCAGTGGTCAGCCAGCCAGACAGTGAAAGATTTTTATTTTTTTGGTGAATGGGTGGGTTGGGGGTGGAGGGTTGCTCTATCGGCTTAATGTGGGATATGCACCACCGCACTTTAGTGATTTTTTGTTTTGTTTTTGCATTAATCCTGTCAGCTGTAACTCGTAGAAATCTCCTTCTCAATCTCCTCTCCTCTTGGAGTCACAATACTAACTGTACTTAACCGCCTCCGGTGATCACTAAACTAAAAGAAATCACTCTGCCTCCTGAGTTTTGAGTCTTTCATAAGAAGAAATATTAGCCTTTTGACCTGAAGCCAGAGGCCAAGAGGGGCGGACTCCGTCAAAATCATCCACACGTTTTTCCGGGGTTTTAGTAGTGAGAGAGAGAGAGAGAGAGAGTTGCTCTGCATCTATCAAAAGTGCCACTATCAAAATGATCCCCATGAACTCAAAACTAGTTTAATACTTTTTTCCTTGCAAAATAATCACGAGATGTACTGAATGACCCAATCAACCTGTTGGACTTTCAATCTGAAGAACTCTCCGATTGTTTTCTTTCATTCACCGCCCGCAGGTTCCTCCTTGTAATTCGATCATCGTTACTAACGCCATAATGGTGATTAAGACGGTAACAAGCCGCGAGTTTAATTAGTTGGAAGTGCAATAATGACATTAATGTCGGCCTTTTTATTGCTGCACTTTCGAACTACGATGCTGTTCTTATTAGCCTTCGTCGGCATAACAGCAAAGTGTGTTTCAATTATTTACGGCGTGCGGCTCGCGTTAATTAAAGGGTGAATGGAGCCCGTCTAGCAAAAGCCATCATCCCCAGATTTTAAACGAGGTGAGCTCCTTCAAAATGTAAGAACAAAACGAATTATTGTGGGCATAATGATAAACCGCACTCCTGCATCTGCCACCTTCTGGATACTCATTGGTACCGCGGAATATGACGTACTAGCTCAGCGAATATGCGCGTTTATGGATTATCGAGGGAGCAGATCGAATGCAGTTCCAGCAATTCGGCGTGGAATGCATATAAAATATTCCTGAGATTGCAACAGAGTATCTTGTAGCAGCACGCTTGAACATGGATTTATAACAAGTGCTTGACTAACGGTAGGTGACAAAAGCATTGTGAACTTTAATAGCAGAGCACCGCTCGCTTTGTTCGAATAGATTTAGGGCTCGCACATGGTAGTGAATTCCTTGAAAACCCGTAAATTTGAAAACAGAAAACCTTGGGAAAAAAATTTGTTGGAGCCTTGAATTTTGTGATTGACCGATGTATACTTTGTTTGGAATGAGGTTAATGCGTAACAGCAAGAATTTATAAATTCTTGGTAACAGTAATATTAATTTAGGGACAAAATTAAATAAATGAATAGAAATAGTTGGTTGGCAGAATCCATTGCTTCTGAGAAAAATTGTCCATCGGATTGGACTGGAGACAGAAAACTGGTAGCTCCCGTGCACTGTAAGCATTTTTCGTCAAAAGGGGTAGTTGAGCTAATGCTGTTCACTTGTTGTTAGTTCCTGTTGTATTCCCCATCATCCACTGGTAGGAGGGATGCCTAATGTTCATCATTGTAAATTTACGACAGCTTAACTTCCTAGCGCAAACTGAGAACACAATGATACGTTAGTACGGTAAATCGGTAAAATACTGGAATTAAAAGATAAATTTTGATAGTCTACTGTGAAAAGAGCCTTGATATTGTTTGTAAGTTAGCTTTGAAAAACCTTGAAAAAGCCTTGAAATTGGTTTCATCCGTAATGTACTAACCCTGTAAATTATACTTAAAATTCCTCAACAGGGCAACCTACATAATAAAAGCAGTAGGCCAGTCCCTTCTTTGAGAGATGGCTGCCATATTGGATATGTCGTACAGGCCCAATTTCCGAACACTTTTTCGAACTCAGCATCCGGTCGGGGAAAAAAACGTATAATTTGATACCTATTGTACACAAAGGAAAACGCAACGTTATTAATTTGAGGTGTGCACTTTGGCCGCCATATTGCATCTGTTCTTCGTCCGAGGTCTAACACTATTTTTGAGCACATTTATCTAACTAAGCATTCCAAAAAATATAATTGGGTTTCAAATTTGCACGCGAAGGACAATACAAAATACTTAAAATTTAAGGCAGCCAGTTTGAATATCTCAAAATGGCCAATGATAATAGAAGGTCTTCACCCGTATTCTTGAAATTAAACCGGCCATGAACATATTCAGAAGGAAAAAAAAAAACTTCACGAAAAAAATTGGTGTTTTTGTTCTTGATTGCCGGACTAAGAGTGGTTCTTCCTCTTCCCAACGTTCTTATCTGAATCTTGCCAACAAAGTTCTAAGCATGTTGCGTTGTACCTTGTCATCCAACAACCCCCTTGTCTGGCGTGTATGGCATCCTACGGCCATGACATGTAACTAGCCTGGGACACAATGACGGCGTAAAATTTTCGCAATTTTCAGCGAAACCCCGAAATTTTAAATAACGACTGTCGACTCGAACTCATGAAACGAACCTCATCCATATTAATATTGGCTATATCATCCCCAGATGACAATAATGTATCAAAGTGTACAGCAGGAAAGCCTACAACCAGTGGTAGCTGAGAGCACCTTTAGTACACTGTTGGCCTGGTACAATATTTCGCATTTCATGATCAGATTTGTACTGAACCGTAAAACAAAAATTGGAATGTGCTTCCATCTTTTTTACTGCATTTGTCCATGCGTAAAAAAAATTATAACTTCTTTTCGGCTTAAAGTAGGATGTCCCATGTCTGAAAATGAATAATATGAATAATAATAAAAATAATATTTGATGAAGGTTCCATATCTATCAACTACCAAATAATTCATACTTGTTACCAAGGACGTGCTCGGAGTCGATATGAGTTTGTGTAGGCTTATCTTACATTCACTAAATAATTAGGGGCGTCTTCACTTCCACTGTCGACATAATAGAGCGGGCTCAGCTTTCTTTGCTGTTTGGCTGTTTGTCCAAAAAGGGTCGGCCTTTGAAAGTAGTGATATCATTCAACCAGGAAGAGGCTGCCTTAGCTGGAGAGTATCATGAAAACGTTATTGATGCATCTTTCTCTCTATGAATGGTGGACATTCATCCTTTAACTTTTAGATTATCCCTGCCCCTTAACATTTTCCACAATTGTATTTCGGTCGCATTGGGATTTAACCTCAACATGACAAAATGGCTGGGTCGATCAGCTTTTTTCTACCCGAGCCGATCATTAAACGAAACTGGCCAATACCAATAGATAGTCCTTGTGGTTTTCGCGTGATGCGCGGTCTAAGATTACATTGGAGTGTGACCATAGTGGAGTTTCACTCCAATTAATTTTTTCTGAAGGGGTGGGCAGATTTTATTGCAGGCTTGCGTAAAGAAAATATTAGGGTGCAGGCAACCAAGGTTAATTAAATATATTATACGGAACAAATAGAGCTAGCAAAATGGTTACAGGTCAAAAGAGAGAAGAAACGTCTTGATTAACAAATACAGATGTATTTCCTATTTCGGACACAAAAATCGAAAGGATCTAAAAATTGAAAGCAGAAAAACAAAAACATGTTGCAAACTGAAGACGGCTATTTTGGGTGTAATGCGGTAAAGACGAGACGAAATGGGACTATGCCTAATCTCGGTCTCGTCTCATTTAGATTAGTCTTGGCGAGACTTAATAAGTTCAGTGTAGTTCTGGAATTGCTTGAATTCTGAAATTAATTCCGACGAAGGACGAAAAAGTTAAGCCACTTGTTACCAAGACATTTATATCATGAAAGGATGCGTTTTACGATTTGTCAAAGAAACCAAATTTTAAATCTAAAGTTATCCTATAAAGGCAAACCTATAAAGCGGCAACTTTCCGTCCCCAGCATTGAACCAGGACACGTGATTTCTACCCCGTCCCCTGTCGGCCTTGGCGTGAAGAAGCCATCCCCTTCACCTCTACAAGGTCGTTCAGCACTATTGCACACTGAGTTGCTGCATATGCCTGGACTTCTCATAGCACAAGCGATATTTTTCGTACCTATATATTAGTTAAAAACCTATGCTTCGTATTTGTAACGTGGGTTATACAAGATACGCCATACGACCATTATTTCCACGGTTGTCCGCATGGGGTCTCGACCAACAACGAGAGATGGAACATGCGGTAGTATTATCATGGACACTCCCGTCGAGCTCAACTCGCTCTTCTTTATGCTACTCCTGTTAATACTCAGAAACATAAAGGAACCAGATTCACCCGTTGTTAGTAACAATAGTAGAAAATACGAGCTTGCCATCGCCATGTCAAACGTAACGAATGGAAACCTGTTTTTCTGGTTATAACGAAAACAAAAAAAGAAAATCGAATTGGCCTGGGAAAGAAAATGGCGCTTGGAAAAACAATTGTTATTTACATTCACATAAGCTCCGGTTTTCGTTGACATAGTGAACAGACTGTGTGTACGCCTTGGCTGCAAGCAGTGGCAACATTAGAATAAACTTACCATGAGGGCAAAGCCGGGCACAATTTCAAATTGGGTGGGCAGACGAATTGGTAAGAAGAATAAAACAGAAGCAACACAATAATTCTATATCCTCCCCACCCCTCCCCCCATAAGCTCCCTGTTGCAACCCCTCTTTTCACCAGCTAGGTTCTAAAACAAAATTCGAAATCACAAATATTTTAAAGTTTGAGCAGCTATATTAACACTACCTTTGGATTCTCTTTTTTTATCGCTTGCTTTTCCTTTCCATGCAGTGTTGTGAGATTTATTTCGGAATGCAAATGTAAAAAATCATGCCATCCCAACGAAGTCCCACTGATGACGCCACTTGCGAATTCAAGTCCAAAATTAATATGACGTCATATTTTAACTACCCATTGTACCTTCAAAAATAATTTTCATTGTTTGGTGATTGATTGATCGATTGATTGGTTTATTACGCAGAAAACTGGTCCTGGACCACGTATTCTTCGATCAACTACATATAATTACACAGAGAAAATAGGACACAGAGAAAACCATTGAACACAGAGAAGCATACCGGGAGCAGCAAAATTAAGGAACCACCAGAACACAGATCAGAACACACAGACCCCAGGCTTGGTGCAAGGAGAGGGAAAGGAAAGAAGGTGAAAAGGTGACAGCGCGAGACCCATACTACAAACGAATCCCAGAATCCCGAACAAAAAGTGCTACAGCCGAAAGCCTGGTGAGATATGTTTTGTAACCAACGACTGTAACAATATGCAACATGCAAATTGCTTGTAGTTTGTACGTCATCAATTGTAATGGCTCGAGCTCGCTGGGCCTTCCACCCGGTGCTCTGAATAATTAGGGGGTGAACCGAATTAACCGCCACGACTCTCCCACCAACCCAGACACAAGGTAATTTTCGGCCAATTTAATTAGAATTATTCCCTTTTTGCCCCATTAGTACCAAATGTAAATTCAAGCCAGTCAAACCCTGCTGCCTGTGTTTCACAGCAGCCCCGTAGTGCATAATATATTAATTACCCAAACAAAACTATTTACCGAATACTATTGCAATTTTATCAGATCATAAGTAACCTTAGTTTCCTTGGCATTCCGAATTAGGCCTCAAGCTACGACATTGTGTCGCCCAGCCTGCCTGAGCACATCAACGCTCCTTCATTTATATTTAAAAACACCAAGCGGACTGAACCACGACTTTATTGCCTTATTTCGCATCAGCTTAGTTTGAACCGAGATCCCGTCAAGTCGTAATAGGGCCCACGTCATATTTGATAGTTCCTTCCTTAGCTGTGGTAATGATGGTGAGAAACCGTAGCACGCACCTATAATCGCCACAGTAGGTTAGGTGAAATGGATGTATTACTGACAAACGTTTAGTTTTTAGTGTGGGAATAAAAGAGGAAATCGTCGAATTAACAACCTTCAGCTGCTAAGATTATCTCGGTCAAGTTTGCTAGGAATATACGTTTATTTTTAAATTTGTATTTTATGGTT
Source organism: Lithobius niger (assembly GCA_023313725.1). Lineage (NCBI taxonomy): Eukaryota > Metazoa > Arthropoda > Chilopoda > Lithobiomorpha > Lithobiidae > Lithobius > Lithobius niger. The sequence goes on from JAHWFP010182065.1 coordinate 8,701, forward strand.
TACAGTGGAATTACGTGCTCAAAGTGCCTCTCTTCTCGACGTCAGAGTTCGTTTCTTAATTGCTCAGAAATTAACCCTTTAAATTTCTAGAGAGAGCTACACTCGAATGCTATCTACGTAATCGCAACACGTAATGACGACTGCATCAATTAAAATCAGATTTTGCACACTGATAGCGGTACACCCAAAATTGATTTGAAAAAAAAAATTGTGTCGGACATGTTGTTGAGGAACGATGCCATCCAGCGACGCGCTACGAAAGCAGAAGGACAAAGAAACAAGATGCGATGAGCTACCCAAAAGATGAGCTCCAAACAACTGCTTGTGTCCGATATATTATTTCAAAATTAATTTTTTTCTAAACAAAATTTGATTACAAATGTTCATGCAGCTTAAATTTATTGTGTGATTAATAATCGGTTCGCTCCATTTTGTCGACAGTGTACATACTGACGTAACCCAAAAGATGGATTGGCCCACAACGCTCTTTCCAATGCAACACCGGTTAATGTTAAGTTTTCCATAATAATCCTAAAGTCAAGTACATGTCAAGCAAACATCAACTAAATATTATTTTCCAACAAAAATTCTTATAGTTTGCGGGTGCTTTGTCTACTGAAAAACCAAAGTCGGAAATCCCTTCGTCGCAACCACCGTCAACGCCTTTCAGCGACGCGCCACGAAAGCAAATGACAAAGAAACAAGACGAACCGAAAAGATGAGCCACAATGCAACGCAGGTTGTTTGCACTCGCACACGGGCTGTTTGCACTCGCAAACAACTGCCTGTGCCATAGACCTAAGAAACATATATTAACGCCAGACGCTGCCTGTACCCGATGCATTGTTTCAACATATTTTTTTTTAAATATTGTTTATGCTACTTTAATTCATAGGGCCTTAGGGCTTCGGCCAGATGACCAGGAGTGGTTAACGCTCGTTAAACCCTTTGAATTCGCAGTGTGATTAATAATCGCTTCGCTCCATTTTGTTGACAGTGTAACTGATGACGACCTAGTTTATGTATTTAATAATTGCAATACCCGAAAGAGCAATCAATGCAATTTCTATGCACAAAATATCTAAATAAATCGAAGTAAAAAAAGCAAAAGTACATAATATTTAACAAATGCGGCACATTTTTGAGGCCGAGTCTTTTCTCAACTTAGCAGCAACGGTAAGATCACATGCAGAAAAGACAACAACATGGTTCAAATCGTTCCAGCTGCGGTGGTACATTTTTATTGCACTAGGTTTGATGTTTCTGTCATGTTCATGCTTGCCCACAAAATCAGATGGATGGATACGAGTATGTGCAGCAATATAAGTAAACAAAACGAAGCCAGTAGCATAGGCGAATAGCAACAAGAACTTATATTTCGGTACCAATATAATGGTAAGCGGTACCTTACCCCTCCTTTCGCACTTCTGTTCCCCACTCCTGTATACACTTTCGCTCGCATGCTACGTGGTAAGCTACTGGTAAATCAGTTTATGTATGTTTTTAGCTTTTACTGGGCTTATTGCAAAAATGTTTACCAGTTTTAAGCAATGTCTTACTTAGACACGTTGTCAATCTGATTTGTTCCATTTTATGTTTTCAGAACCCGTTTTAACTTACTTTTTAACAACACCTTTTTGGTGGGCACCTGGATAGCCGTTATGTAAGGTGTTTTTTGTCTTTTTTACCATCCTCTGATGAAGGTACCGCTTACCATTATATTGGTACCGAAATATAAGTTCTTGTTGCTGTTCGCCTGTGCTACTGGTTTCGTTTCTGTTTACTTACACAAAATCAGAGGTGACACAAAAATCAGCAGGGCCCAGAAGTGCAGCCATTGAAAATACGGAACGAAGGCTTGTAAGCAATGCATTTTTCCTTCTATCGGTTGAGGATTATCAATTAACTGGGCTGCAAGCGAAGAACTGATTGATGAGAAGTAATCAACTCTCAGGCGCTGTCACCGGTGGTACACTGGGTGAGCACTGAAAAAAAAATATAAACAATTTTGTTTTCATACACTGGGTGGAGAAAAACAGATTTGTCCAACACAATTTTGTGTTGATCTTCAAAACTGTTTGTTTATTTACCGACGAATGACAAAAAAAAGGAAGAAGTGATGAAGAAAGGCTTTTTTTTTTTTACCTCTTCCTCTAAGGAGGTACTTTTTTTCCAGGAAGCCCCATACGGAATAGAGAATTCTCCAAAATGAATTTTACGGCACGTAAATGTGTTGAAGGAAGCTGATGAGGCGGGAGGGGGGGGGGGGATGTGCTGCTACTGAATTAATATTTTGACGACAGCTTTGTTTCATGGCCCTAACTTATCTACAAGCATGACCTCCACAAGCCAGAAGAGGCAGTGAAAAAGTCTAGAAGTACCGTACAAAAGTTTCAGTGGCTGTACCCAAGACCCCGCTGGGGATGCTGCAATGCTCCCCCAGAACCCTAGCTGGCATTGGACTGGCGTGGACCAGCACTCCCC
>JAHWFP010182071.1:0-24733 GCA_023313725.1 Lithobius niger
AATCATATATTTAAAACGTAAAGCACAACAGCACTTAAACAGATGCAATTTTCTCAATTGTATATTTGATTATTTCAATTAAAAATCATCAATTTTTATCCGGGTACATTCTAACAAGTGAAAATTCAACCATATAACCCCTTTTTTACAGCACACTTGACGTTTTTGTTTGTAATATATAATAGTTTAAAATGCAGTCCCTTATGATTAGTAAACATTAGGACATACGACTGCTCCCAAGGAGGAAATATTTGGCAGACAGAAATCAAGAATTCTAATAATTGCTGTGTTCTATGACCTAAAATACTAAAAACTGAGCCTACAGAAGCTTCATATACTCCAATCACAACAAAACAAAGAACAACAGAAACTTAAACCAATAAAAACCTTGAAAATTCCAGGAATCCAAAAAGACGCACCACCAACTACTCATCCATACGTGAACCTCCGAGTGGGTTTTCGTGCTGCTGGCATGCTGTATTTGTTCAGAGACGATGCTTTGACGGTGGGTAAACAAAGTTTATGTTTGAGGTGTGGTATGGTCGGCATGAGGATAAAGAATTTGGAATTAAAAGCAGCCTTCACACTAACCCATCGTTAGCCTATAACTAAACACCTTTTACTCAGGGTCTAATAATATGGAAGAAAGAACTGGATACTAAGCAAAGAAAGTGCGAGACTAATTCTATTTAGATGAGTTTTAAGTAGCAATTGAATTCCTTCTGATAATGATGGATAATGGGCTTTGACAAGTCTTGTTCAGGCTACTATTATTATGGCAAGGCTTTCGTTTGTGATTAAGTGAGGTCGAAGAGGGTAACTGAAAGCAGTGGATGAAATGGAAAAAATGGCAAATACAATGATTCGATTCGTTTCAAATTAAATCTTAAAATTATCTTATTCAAAGTGCTCAAAAATCATAACAGTAAAAATATTTGCAGTTTTTTTGTTGCTCAACACTGAATACTAGCCAATGGCCAAAATAGGCTGAAACACCATATTGGCCTCTTTTCACAATTAAGTTATTAGGAAACGAAAGCATTGCATTCAGTCAAGAAACGCTAACAGTAAATTATGAGCATATAAGGTTTATGTCAGCCCTTTGACAGAATATGCTATCCTGGTATGGTCTCCAAATCGTATAAAGGACATTCACCACTTAGAAAAAGTGTCCACCAGGGTTTTACAAAATCTTTGCAGGGCATGAGACACTTGCCATACTGTGAACGTCTCAAGAAACTTAGTCTAGACTCAGTGGAACTTCGAAGGCTGAAGGCTGATCTTATTCTAGGATTTAAGATCATCCATGGGCTTTTATCGATTGATCTAGCCTTCTACGAATTAAATCCTGTAACCTGGACGAAGAGCCTTAGTTAGAAATTAATCATCCGCCATGCACGACTAAATTGTAGACATAAGGTCTTTGCCATTAGAGTTGCTAGTTAGGAACTCATTGCCCAGTGCGACAATATCTGTATCCTCTTTAAAGAGTTTTAAAAGGTTGTTGTCATTGGTGGACCTACCATCATTTTTTTAAAAAAAGCCTGAGCACTATGAGCATTAATTAATTCACCGATGCTCTTTTGTTGCTCTTACGTCTGAGGTCGTCTGTGGATACGTTTTATTGTACATGACTTTACTTTTATTACTCCTTTTGATTTTTTAAACTCTTGTTCTTAATTTGTATTGTTTTTATTACAGGTTGACAAGCAATGAGGGGAGTCTGGCAGTATAAATTGGATGCAGTCTTCTTTGTGCCATCTCTTACAAGCTGATGTACATTATTTTGTAATGCAGCAAGCGTATTAAATGCTTTTCTTTGTTAAAGGTGGAGGGAAATGAAATTTATTTAAAATTTATATCAATGTTCATTTTAATAATTTTGCTTGGTACTTCTCTATAAAAATCTGAGTTCAATACTCACTTTGCTAAGTTTTGTTTTTTGAACTTTTTGCGTGAATGTCTTTGCTGGCATTTTTCTCATTTTACGTATTTAAGTAGGCGTGTGCTACATATCGTATTAATTTAAACAGCTTTCATTTGCTGTCATATTTAGTGTGTGTTTCGTTATTTGCAGCTTCTATTTGCATCCCATAGTAAAGCCATACACCATCACTGCAGGTTAAAAATAAAACGTTGTGTTAGCTGCTGCTGGTGTAGATGGTAAACAGCATGCTACCACCAACTGTTATGCTTATGTTGTAACCCAACCTTTCATGATCCCTAATAAACAACATGACAGACGATGTCGATGTTCTCCTTCAGGATCTGTATTTGTCAAAAGTGCTGTCGTCATCTGACATTAATATTGGTTAGTTGAAGAGGAGGTTTTTGATGTTGCTATTGATGAAGCAGTGCGTCGTGGGCTGACAAAGGAAGTAGTCGAGAAATACGGTTTGCATTTGACCTCAAGTGTGGTAGACGAGGGAAGACGACCAGAGGGTGAGCACTCTGGGAGTGAGCAGGATTTTTCAGAAAGTCAACAAGTCCATAAAGCTGATGGATGCAGAGAAGTACTGCAGGTCGTAGAGAAGATGTTCTCTGCAGCAGTGAAAGGGAAGAATGTGCCAAAGTTGAACTTGAATCCGGGCATGGAAGAAGAGGGTGAAGATCGAAATACTACTTGTAGGATCATGGCTCTAAAAAGTTGCATGGTGGTGGCTTGCTATCAGCTGACTTGACGAAATCTGTCACATTTGTTTAATTTGGACCCAAATGTTGGCGAATTGAAGGCATTTAAGAAGCAGTTTAAAGTTCAACAAACTAATATTTACTTCAGCACACATGGCCTAAGTTACAACACTCAGCAGCTCCTGCTAGCTTGTTGGAGGCGCCCATTTCTAACACACGAATCGCCAGGAGTGATGTCATCGTGTGATTACGTCACAACGTGACAATACCACTGATCTTTACGATCAGGCGCCTGCAGCATGGAAGAATCAGGGTGCGTTCGACAATCCCAACAATCTCCCCTATTCTATCATGCTGTTACAATCAATGTATCTCTACATTCTACAACATGCAAGGTCAAACAATCATTAATTGGCTTATTCGGTATGAAAAATTGCTTCACATAACATTTTCAGTCTCTGACTGTTCAACCACTTTGTAAACACATCGGCAATGTTTATTTTTGTACGGATGCACCTTAGCTCAAAATATCCCTTACTAATCCAATCACGAATGAAGTGAAACTTAATATCAACATGTTTTGACTTGTTATTTTCTACCTCATATTTTACATAGTATGCCATCGATTGTGAATCAATGTAAACCATTGGTTTCTGTGCAAAAGAGTTTAAAAGTTCACACTCCAAAATGTTTGACAACCAATGAGTTTCTTTCACGGCATATGTTAATGCTAAGTATTCGGCCTCCATGGAACTCAGTGCCACACATGTTTGCTTTCTACAGTTACATAAGACCGGCACGCCACCAAAATATACAATGAAACCACCGAAACTTTTTCGAGAGTCCCTATCAGTAGCCCAAGACGCATCTGAGAATGTGTACAATGATTCGTTCTGAATACTAGATAATTCTATGGCATAATGCCTGTATCATAAGTGCACTTTAGGACTCCTAACAAAATTCTCACATGATCAGCAGTGAAACAATTATTGAATTGTGACATCAAAATTGTAGAAAACAGTATGATGGGCCTTGTTCGGCTTGTGATAAACATTTAACTGCCAATCAATGATCGATAAGGAAAATCAACCTCAGTTGCATTTTCCGTATCCCATTTCATTATAATCGTGCCTACCGGCATGGGTAGTGATACTTTACAGGAGTTGACAACATTAAATTTATCCGCTACCTTTTCGATATAGGATTTTTGGTGCATAACAATTTTCTTGTTTGCTCTGTCAAGTTCAACCCCTAACAATTTAGTCACTTGTCCTAAGACGACAACATCAAATTCACCTGGCAATTTTCTTATTATGTATTGTTCAATAAGCTTATTTCTGCTAAATAGCACCAGATCAGCCACATAAAATAATAAAATTGCATCATGTTCTAGGTGATATACACAATTCAGACCAAATAGTTTATTAAACCCCAATTTATTTAAGCTATCACTTAATGTCTTACGCCATTCACGGCCCGATTGGTGTAGGCCATATAAAGCTTTATGGAGTGACCATACTTTACCCTTGTTACTCTCTGTTTGAAAACCTTTATGTATGGACATATAGGTTCTAACGTTAAGTGAGCCATATAAATATGCACATTTTATGTCGATGTGTGTGTCATACCAACATAACAACGAGCAACACAAAGAAAAATCTTAACACATAATTAACCACAGGGGAGAATACCTCTTCGTAGTCGATGCCAGCTGTCTGGCGGAAGCCTTGTATCACTAATCACGCTCTCAAACGCTTCACCTTACTGGCTACGTCTTTCTTTATTTTATAAACCCATTTTGAGCCCAAGACTTTACTCTTTTTAGGGGGTTCTACCTCAGAATACACCTCTCGTTTCTGAAACTCATTAATTTCATCGTCATTGCCTGTTTCCACTGTCCATGTTCAGGAAGAGACATGGCTTCCTCATAGGTAGGGTTCACTCATACACAAGTGTACCTCAGCTGTACCAGGAGATTCGTCACCAGATGCTTCAGTATAAGATTCAACAGTTTCGTGGAAAGTGTCCTCGTCTTCATCTTCAATGGTTTGATTAGGGTCCCTGGGAGTCGGTTTAAAATTAAACACTGGTTCAAATGGTATATTTTGTTTTTCACAAAACTTTCGTATTTCCCCATTACTACGATAACGTTTACCATTTGGGTCGTAGTTATACACATCAGTCCTACTGCTAGTTACACCTGATTTGTGAGGTATTTCTCGTCTGGTCCATGTACTAAAGTCAGTCGTGCTTGTAGGCCTGGCATTTACAGATGCACTACTACCCTCCCCCATACTTTTCATAACAGGGTTAGTTGCTCGGGTTGGTGATCGACTTCCTACACATGTTGGTTTTTGCCCCCTATTTGGCGAGTTAACCTCTCTTGACTGTTCTTCAACAGTGATTTGCTCAAATACCAAGTGAGCAGTGTCTTGGATCTGCTGATTCTTTGAAAATTGGCTTCTGTCACACCATTTGACACTTTCGTCGAATATCACGTGTTTTGTCTCATACACCTTGTTTGATATGGGATCCCAAATTCGATACCCTTTTGTGTTTACAGCATACCCTACCAAAACATCTTCCCAAGCCCGGGGTTCAAGTTTGTCCCCCCCCCCCTCTACTTGGGATGTGCACATAGCATTTGGAGCCTAGCTCTCGAAGATACCTCACAGACAATTTTCTGTTCTTAAGAACACAATATGGTACTTTGAAATTAATTTTAGAGTGAGGGAAGCGATTTTTCACATGGGTAAAGGTTACGGCTATTTCTGCCCATAAATTTCTTGGCAATTTATTTTCAATAAACACTGATCTTGCCCCTTCTAATAGTGTACGATTGTACTGTTCAGCAATGCCATTCATCTCAGCTGAATAAGCATTGGTACGCTCTTACTTGATACCAGCCTTATCTAAGTGTCCCTCAAACTCTTTTGAACAGAACTCCATTCCCAAATCTGTTCAGACGCACCTTATTTTCTTATTTAGTTCCCTCTCAATGTTCAACTGGAACTGAGCAAATGTCTTAAATGCGTCACTTTTCCTAGCAATAGGGAAAATCCAGGAGTATCTACTGCAATCGTCAATAATAGACATAAAAAATTTGGCACCGCTAAGTGATTGCTTTCGTGCGGGACCCCATAGATCAATGTGTAAGAGCTGCAAGGGTTCAGTAGCTCTGATGTTGTCAAAACCCTTAAACGACGCCCTTGTGGATTTAGCAATTTTGCACGTATCGCATTGTAGAGTAGGCCCATCTGTTAACTTGTCCATACCAAACACACATTCTGATTTACTCAGGCTATAAATACCTTTTACATGTTGGCGAACAATTCTTGAATCCCAAGTTTTTCCTTACAGTAGCTAGATTTACATTTATGTTTGGCTTAGAGCTTAGACCTGGTTTATGATTTGAACCTACATGCACAATATTTGCAACTTGGTATAGCCTATTAACACACTTGGCTTCCAAGATTACCTCATTTGACACATTCACTATGCTCATCGTACCATGAAAAACATTTACCTTATAACTTACTGCATCAATTTTTGACATACTCATAAGGTTTTTTGCTAGATTTGGTACATAAAGGACGTTTATAAGTGTGATAAAACTTACACGTCCATTTACTTTAGCACACATTTCAATAGTACCAGCACCTTCAATTTTTGATGATCCTTCTCCTAAAAACATTTTTGTATGCGTTATTGGACTGAAAGTAGTGAACCAGTCAAGTCGACTGGTAAAATGATCAGTCGCCCTGGAATCAATGTACCAGCTGTCATTTGCATTGCTAGCACTGAGTAAACTTTCTGTCGGCTTATTTGTCACGGCTATGAATGAGCCGCTGAAAACATCATCACTACTGCGTTGATGCCCTCGTCCTCGAGACGAAGCTCCTCGTTAAACAATACCTTACCTCTGGTCTTTAGCTGCGGGCACTCTCTTTTTAAATGGGACGTCTCTCCACAAACAAAACACTTAGAGGATCCTTCCCCCATGAAATATTTCCTTGGCGGAAATTTTTCATACCCGGCCTGGGTTGGTTATGTCGTCCGTGTTGCACTTGATAAGCTGTGATTCGATTTCCCTCAGATTCCGGTGCTAACTACAACTGCTTTGCTTTTTGTCAGGAAAATTCGGAAAGCAAATGCTCCCGCACCGCCTTTGGCACAAACTTGCTGTCCTCCCAGTGATAAATCTGCTGTGCCACATGGTCATATTCGGGTGGAAGTAAATCCAAGTACTGATACGCTACTTCCTCGTCATCCAATTTTACACTTATGTCTTTTAAGTCTTGCGCTGTTTTATCGACACGAGGTAGAAAAATGGCCATCTCCTCTCTAGGTTTTAGGGTTAGCTGTGAGAATTCACGACGCAATTTGGCTTTTTTTGCCCGCGATGTTGGTTGAAATACTCCTGCTAGAGTTTCCCATACCTCTTTAGCTGTTGTTGTATTCACTACGATACTATTTCCAACTCACGTAGTTGTTGATGTTAGCCTGTCTATACAGTAATATCCACTATTTGCCTCATTATATGACGCCATTGTTATAGGCCTAAATTCGAGTGCTTAAACTGACTTTCTATAAAAATAGGCAAAAACAAGCAAAATTACGGTCACAATCCGTGTGCAAGGTTCGTAGCAACGTGATACACAATCTTTGTTTTACCTCGTTATAGCGGGGGTCAGTCGTGATCCCGTATGCACGCTTCGTTATAACAAGGTTTTTTGTTTGTCCGTGTTTTGGTGCCTATTAAACGCACAAACGGTCACTATTTATGCCACACATGGGTAATTACACTTTTCTAAAGTCTCTGTGATACGTGCCAGTATCCTGCTTGTAAGTTGTTTGGATGAGAAAACCAAATTTCGTCCCCAAATTCGTCCTCGTATTCGACGCTCATTTGCCGACCAAGTCCGGTAATTTTCCAGTTTATACTGCTTCACAATTCGCCCACAAACCAAGCTCTGCTACCATTGTTTAATTTAGACCCATATGTTGGCGAATTGAAGGCTTTTAGGAAGCAGTTTAAAGTTCAACAAACTAATATTTACTTCAACACACATGGCTTAAGTTACAACACTCAGCAGCTCCTGCTAGGTCGGAGGAGGCGCCCATTTCTAACACCTGAATCGCCAGGAGTGATGTCATCATGTGATTACGTCACAACGCGACAATACCACTGATCTTTACGTTCAGGCGCCTGCAGCATGGAAGAACCAGGGTGCGTTCAACAATCCCAACAACATTGTTGTGTGGGAAGAAGGGGAGACCCTATCCCTTGGCACAAGTGCACTTGCATGTAGAAACGGTTGTTGGTAATGGTGAAATGGAAGTAGTATGCATCATGCGCTACGGAAATGTGTTTGAAGCTACGTTAGCGTCACCAGCAGCGAAGAGAAGCCTGTTTGAGGCAAAGATGACTATAAATGGATTTTCTGTGGAAATCTACCATTTATGTGACCAGCCAGTCCACACAAGACTCCACTGGCTTCCTCATAGTGTCATGCTAGCTGATGTCGCTGCGGCCTTCTAATATTTTGGTTCACTTGCAAATCACACGTTTGAGTCATTAGTGGTAAGAAGCGAGGAAGTTTGTGATACTGCTGTTCGACTTGTCACTTTCCAATTGAAGCCGTTCGAAACTATTGAAAGTGTACCCAATGTGTGCGTGGTCAAGGGGATGCCCGCGCTTGAGATGGCGGCGGATCGCATACCACAGTGCCTGAGGTGCAGTATGCGCGGCTATTTTAGGCGTGTGTGCGCGAACCTGTACTGCGCATCCTGCTCGGCATACTGCGATCCGTCTCACAGGACGTACCTGCTCACAGCGTGGACTTGCAAGCGAGCAATTTTAATGTGACTGCTTCTGTCCCGGGGCCGATTCCCTTGTTGCCAGGATCTCACCAGCACGTTAGTGGCACTCAGAATGTGGCGGCTTCAGCTGTAGTGCCAGAAATTTCCGTTGATGTGTTCAGTACAAGAGGTGGTGACTCGTCTTCGCCTTGTAGAAAAAACGCTCTTGAGCAGCAAATAGTAGTCATGAGCGAGTTCTGCCCCAGGCACAATGTGTGAATCAGCATCCCAGGATCCCGTTATGTGTAAAGTTAATCAGCATGTTGATTTAGGAAGTGAGACTGGCCAGGAATCTATTGGAAATGTGATAAAAGTTAGTGAACAGGTTAGTGGTCTAGTTGGCGATCAGGACCATTGCGAAAACATTGTTCAAGGTGATGGTGATGAGTGTTTGATTGGCTCTAAGTTTTTTGAAATAGACGGAGTAAACATAGAAGTTGTAATGTTATTTCTGCTGGTAGTGCGGTTAGTGAGATACCGGATGGTGTGTCGCAAGAAGAATGTGGACGTGCAGAAGAAGGAGTAGGTGTGGGGTATAGATCAGATTAGTTAGGTTAGGTCACCGTGCGCATGGGCAGTTTCTTTAGAGTCCCACATTTTTTTCATTGCTTTCTGGAACGCCAGGAGCTTAGTCAATAAATAACATGAATTGAAAAACTTCTGACGCATGTGCACATTCTAGGCATTCAAGAATATAACCTACTTTCTTATGACAGTGCTGCTGCTCTTCGGTGCGATTTTGTTTCTAGTGGGAAGGTAGTTGGATTTTTCATTAAGTAGAAAATTGTCCCGTATGTTCTGAGTCCAGTGTTGGTAGTTTTTGGGTCTTGAAGCATTTGCAATCAAGGTTTGCAATCAATTATATGCTTGCATGGTGGGTGACGGTTGTTGTGCTTCATTCGAAAAGTACCCGCATGGTGATGGAATGGCGTGCCTGGTTTCAGCAATTTCCTTGCCCCCTCATACTGTGTGGTGATTTCAATGCTCATCACTATGATTGGGGGTCTGTCTGCATTGATACGAATGGTCGACGTCTTAATGCAGCTATTGACCAGAGTGATCTCCAGATTATTCATGATGGGACTCCGACTTTTTCGCGGTGGCAGAGGGGTACCATTCAGGATTCAGTCCTGGAGTTTTTCTTTGTTCTTTACCGGTACTGTGTGTCTGGTGGCCAGCGTGGTAGTGCCCAGTTTCCTGTGGTCACTGCCTTTGGCTGCCGAGGGTTTTCCTAGGCCGACACATACCAGGTCAAAGCCTTGTGTTTCTAATGGTGTGATGGGAGAGTGGCTTACGGCACCTGGGATAACTAGGAATAGCCATCGCCTCCCTTCTGTGTCCACTGCAAAGCCTCTGTGTAACTGGTGGACCTCTTGGTAAAAAGAAGCCTCCTGACAGGCAAATGAAAAGGCCACACAAGTTCACATAATGCGAATTTGTAAAATTTTCGGCAAATTTATTGTTGTCTTGTTCACCTGGCATTTGCCGAAAATTTTACAAATTTGCATTATATGAACTTGTGGCCTGTTCATTTTCCCGTCAGGAGGCTTCATTTAACCAATTTTCACTGCAATTTGCAACAAATTAGTTGCTTGAGGGTGGACCTCTCTTTGCACTCAAGCAGTGAGGGATCCTCGCCAGGCATACAGATGCTGGAAGAGGTGTCCGTGGGACGCTACTTGGCATTAGTACCAAGGTACGTCTAAAGAATCCACATATATTATAAGGAAGGAGTGCAATCAGTATCCAGACAGGTTATGTGGTTAAGTTTGTACTGCTGCTTCACTCATAGGGGTATGGCATATTGTGTCCCAAAGTCAGGGTCGGGTCTCTCAGTCGTGGTTTATGACCCGCAGGGTCATCAGGATTCCATCTTGAAAGGAGAGGCGATGGCGGGCGCATTCTATGACAGGTTTACTAACGTTTACACCCTACTTGCTAGTGGGCCTCCTCCATGTTGATGGGCCCTGACAGATCATCCTTGGGCAGCGTCCGAATTCTCGTCTGCACTGGTAAAATGTCGTGAGTGCAGTGCACCTGGTATAGATGGTGTTTCGTATAAGATGATGCGTGGTCTCAGTTCTATACGACTTGGTGAAGGAGTGGAGCTTTTCACTAGCATTTTCCGAGGCGGGCTCGTTCCTGAAGCATGGCTGTTTACTATCAGTGTTCCTCTTCACAAGCCAGGGTCTACGAGATCTTTCGTGTCCAATTATTGGTAAATTTCCCTTCTATCTAATCTTAGACAGCTTTACGAGCGGATGCTAGTTAAGAGGCCAGAAAACCGTCTTGAGTATTATAACTGTCTCGCACCAGTTCAGTTTGGGTATAGAGCTGGCCGCAACACCCAGGACGCAGTGATGTTTCTGCTGTCTGGCAATTATGAGTCGTGGTCACAGGGACTCGCTGTCGTCGCAGTTTTTTTAGACGTAAAAGCGGCCTACGACACAGTTGATGTATGGTGGATGCGAAGTAGTTTATTCAACATGGGTGTAGGTTCGAGTTTTATTATAGCAATCTGTGCCCTTCTAGGTGTCAGGCAGTATACCACTAGAGTCGGTGGCTTTTGGTCTGCTACGGCAACCTCTAGTCGAGGCCTCTGTCAGGGTAGTTGCCTCAGTCTTCTTCTCTTTGCCACAGCGATTAATGAGGTTTTAGTGGAAATTGGGGTATCAAACAACATTGTCTGCTATTCAGACGACGTTGCTCTGTGGTTTGCCGGCACTGACCCAGAGGTGTGTTGCCGGTGTGCAGAAGTCACTGTGGCGAGATCTGAGTACTCATTACCTCCCATGGTCTCCTTCGGATGGAGCTTGTTGTTTTTGATAGGACGCGAGTCAGGCGTGATGTCCCTCTGTCTATATGCGTTATGGCACTGTTGTGACTGAAGTGGCGACGGTCAAGTATTTAAGCGTGTTGCTTGACGAGCGGCTAGAGTAAAATTAGCATACAGTGTCTCTCCATGAGAAGATCGGGTCTCGTTCTGCTCTTCTGAAGAGGCTCTTGAGGATAAATGGAGTTCAGCGGGGCTCACTTCGTGCTGTTTTCAAGACTTTCTTCTGTGCCGTTTTGGATTATCATCTTCCATTCATGTTCTGTGAACGTTGCAACCATGGAGGACAGAAAAGAGATGGAGCTGGCATGACGTCACAGCTACGTGCTACCTGCTGAAGCCACTTGGCAGAGAGAAAGTCGCGTGGCCGTCATCTTGGTTAGTTCAGCACTCCTTGTCTACATGCGTTCGCAACGCACATTTCTCCATATCTTTTCATTTTTTTCGATGAAAGTAGAAAAAAAACTGGCTCAGTAATTTCAACTTCAAAAATAGCAATCCAAGCCACAAACAAAATTCAATTACATTATCTTGGGTTTTGTTAATGCAACGTTTAAGGTTGCTTTAGAATGCTTTTTCAACGTTTTAGACTCGTTGTCAATCAAGAAGTTTTAATAACCGTAGCCTAAACTTAACCAAAGTACTAGACATTCAAAAAATACTGCATTCTCCAAGAAAATAATATTTTAGTCGTAGTAACCAAGGCTTCTTTTGTGGTTTCCTCAGCTGACAGTTATACAAATTGTAGAATCTTTTTCCGACTTGAAATACGTAAAAATAGAAAAAAGAAAAGGGGATTATAAATAATAATAATAATAATAATAATAGGTGTCGGCCAATAAGCTAATAGCTTGTTATTAGGCCCAAGCGGCAGATGTTAAGTGGAAGGTTTTACCACCATCAGGAACAGTAGTTTTTTGCCGTATGAGGGAGTAAACCGGAGTACCCTGAGGAAACCCTCGTGCAACGGGCGGGAAACAACCGGAGAAAAACCCGTACATATACACTTCCCTTCCCAGGATCGAACCCGGGTCGGTACGAAACCAGAGATGTACATTATATTTTTTCATTTCATATTCATTTCATATATTTTTTTACATTTTGCAATAAAACGAAAAATCCATGACCAGGGCCAGTAGCTACGATTTTTTTTTTCTGGAGGGTGGGGAGGGGGAAGGGACTGGCAAAAAAAATAAACAAACTCGGTACCATTTCAATGCAAAAAAAACTTCTGACGCCAAAAATACTTCTGATATATATTAGAAAAAAAAACTGAAATTGAACGTGGATAAGCTTTTTTAAGTTCCTCTTGTCTTTCTTGGGGACACTTATATTTGAAAAAAAAATTGAAATATCCATGACCAGGGCAGCAGCTAGGAATTTTTTATTGGGGGGGGGGGGGTGAGGGTAAGGAAAGAGACGTGCAAAAAAAAATCAGTACTATTTCAATGCAAAAAAGAATTCTGACGCAAAAAAATACTGAAATTGGATCTGGGTAGAATGGAAAATAACCGAAATTGAACCTGGTTAAGCTTTTTAAGTCCCTCTTGTCTTTCTTGGGGATACTTACCACACCTTACGCCCCCCACCCCCTCCCCAAAGCCTGCGACCCTGACTATGTCAGTATAATGGAGTTTAATTGCTCGCTCCTTTAAGTAAAAATGTATTCAGTAAAATAAACTTTTGAAATTGCAGTATACTTTTAAAAGGCATAGGGTTTTTTTTTCGCCGACACTACAACTACTACACGAAATAAAATAATAAAACCATGATTTCAAAGCACTTTCCCCTACCCAAGGCAACTGGGAAGAATTTCTACTTGGGCATTAGGAAAGGTAGGCCTACGAGTAGTAATGATCATCCGCACTCACATTACAGCATAAAGGTCAACACGTAGATATTTTTCCCAACTACATAATTGCATGTGAACTATTGTTAAACTGGTAATGAATTTTTAATCAGGCAAACATTTACATTTTATATTACACAATTACATTTATTTACATTTCATGTCGCACAGTTATACGAGGTTTCTTCTTTTCCGTCCTGTTGGTGCAGCCGAATGTCACGCAAAGGCCATTATTCAAAATTCAATGACAATTATGGTAAATGACGGGCTATGGTTAATAATAATCAAGATAACACCTCTATAAATGCCTAATAATATTGGTTTAGTACCCACGTGAGTACCATTGTCAGCGGCTTGGGTGAGCTAAGCGAGTCGATCTCTCGAACTAACCAAGATGGCGGCGCGACCATGAGACGACGAAAGTGCTCTTCCTCGGCTGGCGTCCCTATGATGACGTCATGCCACCCCCATCTCTTTTCTTTCCTCCATGGTCGCAACATGACCATGCTTCAGACAGTTCTGAACAAATGTCTGCAGAGTGTTACGGGCTGTCTCGTGACGACACCAGTTCAAGCTTTGTGGGTTGAGTCTTGTGAGCCGCCCCTGCATGTCAGGGCAGCTGAACTCCTCTGTTTGCGATGTGTCTACAGTGATTGTCTTCAATGTCTCCATTGGTGTTGCGCACACAGTGCCATTCTTTCCCTGGAATTGGTGTCTTGAGTTGATTTAGTTGTTTTCCCAGACGCCCACTGATTGTGAGGTGTTCTGTGATGCGTCCTATTGCAGGGTCTCCAGCATAGGTGGGGTTGGTGTTGCTATCCACTCTTTGAAGATTTTTTGCTGCAGGAAGCTTGAGAATGAGCATGTGTCATCTAGCACCATGTGTGAGCTATGCGCCATCTCAGTGGTGCTTGATGTGGCACTAGATGTTGGTCTGCTGTCCTTTACAGTCTGCACCGATTCACAGGTTGCTCTTGTTGCACTGTGAAGAGCGATTGAGCATCTGGATTTCTGCGACCCAATTCTTTATGAGGTGTGTCTAAAGCTTCATGCTGTTTCTTAGCATGCCTTTGTCTGCCTGCGCTGGGTGAAAGGGCATGCGGGTGTGTTAGGGAATGAGCAGGCACACAGAGGGGGGGGGATTGAGGCGCACAGACTTGCCATAACTGTGGTGTATGCAGATGGTGAAACAAGTTCTCCTATTTCCCACCCTGCGTCAAAACATCTATCGTTATATGCGTGGTTTCTTGCTGGGTGGCAGAGAAAGTGGACTAGTGTTGCCACAGGTCGTGTATGATTTTCACTATTGGCTAATTTCCAATTTTTCCTTAATACAGGTTGTGTATTGCACTCGCTACGGCCGAGCTGTTCCATGAGTTCCCCCCTCGATGCCATCCCACTCTCAGTTGGGAGGGCTCTTTCGTGCCTCCGAACTGGTCACTCTCTTATAGCTTTCCATCGTCATAGAATAGGCTGGTCTGCTTCAGCAGCCTGTGGGCACCGTGGACTCCCACAAACCACGGGTCATTTTTCCTTGAATGCGCATCGCTTCGCCGACTCCGTCAACCTTTAGCTAGCTTCACGCGTCAGGGACAGGGACTGAGAGAACTTCTCTCCTTTCAGGCTTTCGCTGTTATGCGTGGTAGGCTGAGAGCAGTAGCAGCTTTGTTAGAGAATCAGGCCTCGTAGTGTAGTCTTGTGCTATATACTCCTCCTACTCCTTGTTCCATTCTGCCCTACAGTGGTAGTACGTGTGTTGCGACTGATTAGTATTGACTAGTATTAACTGGTATTATCTGGTGTCACCTGATAACTGGTTGTGTTGTTTAATAAGTGACTGTGCCTCCTTGAAATGGCGAATGTCATTATGAGTTTGGGGTTTCTGGATATGTTATTTTGTGTTGTGAATCTGCTTTCCGGAGATGTTGTAGAAGGTTGTGAATATGCATTCAGATTTTAGTTTCTGTATTTGGGAGTGCGGCGGGAGGCCAAGGCTCATAGAAATAAATCAAATCAAATCAAATCGGTATTCATTGTTAATCTTTCACGATATTTGACGTTCATATATAATAATAATAACATTTTGTTATGATGGCAATGGGTCTGGCAAGGACCAGGTGGTCACTAACAGCCAGCCACCATAATATTACATGTAAGTACAGTGTACATAATATGGCCAAGGAATGGTGATGGTAAGAGGTTTGGGTACAAGAATGTCTTACCACCAAGATTAGACCTGCCAGGGACTAAAAGGCCCCCGATGGCATTGCCAAACGTCCAGGACATGCAGAGGGTGTGAAAAGTGTTATAAGACCAAAAAAGAAGCAGTGCAATTAAAAAGTAAAAACATTGCTAAAATATTGCAAGATACGCTATGGTGAATACTAAAAACTAAAGCACCCAAATTAAATAATTAATAAAAAAAATATATCAAAGGCCAACTAGACAACAAGGTGGCAAGACTACCACAAGCGGCCAACAAACAAGTATTTCATAAAATACATATATACAATAATAATTTTCATTTACCCCCAAAAAGCAAAACGGCAACAAAACGATTATCCATTAGACCACTAATGACTTGCCGAAGATTGACAAAGTCCCATCAGTTCCAATGGATACATCGTCAAGATGAAGAGAAACTATAATTTAAAACTGGCTTTCTGTCTAGTTAAAAAAATCGAAGACCAATGTCTAATTACAAATTTCGGGGTGGTGCAGATACGTTTTCAAACACCGTTCATTCAACTAACTCTTGAAGGCGTGGAGTGACGAGGCTGAGGCAATGTTGTTAGGAAGAAATTCCAAACTGGTGCAATTCGTAAAGAGAAAAAAATTTCTACATTTAGGTTAAATTTCGGAACAATTAGTTTTAATTTATGTCCCCTAGTTCGTGTGGCAGTGTTTATTTCAAAGAAAGGAAGATCAAGAGGTAGCATATTATGTAATATTTTGTAAGTAAAAATTAAGTCAGCTTTAAGTCTATGCAGTTCAAGTGAATCCAGTTATAAAAATTCTAAATGTTGTTTACAGGTTTTACTTTTCAATTCTGGTAGTGATTTAATAAAACGTCTCTGAACTGACTCAATACGATCGATACTTTTTAATGGGCTAGGTGACAACACCTGGCATGCATACTCTAGGAGAGGCGGATGTACACTTTATACGCCCAGGGTTTCGTGTTTAAATTGCCGGAGGTGAAACAGCATTGTAAAATAGACGCTATACGATTTGCCAACAAACCAATGTAGTTACAGTGTGTAAAGAATTTAAGGTGTGGTTGGAACCAGATTCCGAGGTCTTTGATACTTGTTGTAGTTTTCATACTTATCATGTTAATGGTGTAGTCGTGAGAGTTAGGTTAGGTTAAGAATGTAGTTCGTTTTCCCAGTCTAGCTGGCTGAACTTGATGTGCAGTTGAGTGAAATTTATATGTTGTTTTGGATGACAATTGGCAAATGATAACTTTTGATGAATTTTGAACGAAACCATATTATGATCACTTGAGCCTAGCCCTGATTCAACATCTACGTCAAAAACAGCGTTGTACAATAGACGATCAACGATTTGCCAGCAGAACAATGTAGTTACAGTGCATAAAGAATTTAAGATCTGGTTGGAACCAAATTTGGAGGTCTTTGATACTTATTGTAGTTTTCATGCTTTTCTTGTCAACGGTGTAGTAGTGTGGGTTAGATGCTTTTCCAACGTAGGAACTCAAACATTTCTCATTTGAAAGTGGCAGCTGCCATTTTTCTGCCCAGTATTCCACATTATTTATTTCATGCTGGAGTAGTAGGCAGTCAGATTCAGTTATAATGGAAGAGTACAACTTTAGATCGACAGCAAATTTATCATGATTACAAGTGAGGTCATTCAAATAGAGGATGAATAGTAAATGGCCAAGAACTGATCCCTGCAGGACACCACTAATTACTTTTGTTTCATCGGATAAAACAGAGTCGATAACCACTCTTTGCAAACGGCCACTAATGAAGGTGTTTATCCATCCCAGTATTTCCCCCTCGAATCTGTAAAATTTAAGTTTATGTAACAATTTCGCGTGGACCACCGATTCAAAGGTTTTTTTTGTAATCCAATAAAATAATATTAATAAACAAAAACGGAACGTTATGGTGACAAAGGGGTAATGGTTTCGGAAAATATTTTTTTTTACGTTTTTTATTTTTTTATTGCTATTTATGCACCATTTATTTCTCTTGCTTTCTGTGAAAACCGCTTGTCAATACATAGTTTACTTTTTTTTATATCCATTTTTTTAACATATGAATTCATGAAGTTTGGCCAGAAGTATGACCGGAAGTTGCAAAGGATTTGGTTTTGAGTCACTTATAATAGAAGTGAAACAATAATTTTTGATGACAAAATAAACTGCACAACGGTGTTTTCTTGTTAGTCGGTTCTGGATGTTCTGGTACGTTATTTCGTCACCAGAGGGCGTTCACAACAGAAAATGGCGGTCTCCACAAGTTAGTGCACGCCTTTTCGCTTGCTGTTTTCGTACATTGTGGACAGTATTGTACAAATTACTTGGAGAAAAACAATGCCTAAGCGTAGCTGCTGCTCAAGCTGTCTGCCATTTTAACAATGGAGCCTCGACAGTAAACAATATTTTGGCTGCAATGAACAATCCTGTAGGTGAAAGTAGTGAAATAGCGCTGAATAAACGGGATGCAGATAGGCTCTATCACAGTTAAAAAAAACTCATCTGAAATCACTAAAAAGAGAAAGAAATGCCTAAGAGCAATAAAGAAAGGGTTTGAGGACTCCAGAATTGAACAAGCAGGTCATATTTATAGTTGTGGTGATTTTTAGGGCTGAAATCCTCTATAAATTACAGCTTTGTCCACTTTAACCTTGAAAAAATTAATAAAAAATACTGCCAGTAACTTCCGGAAAATAGCCTAGTAAGTGACCTCTGTAGTTTTAGTGACAATTCGGTGTTTAGTTTGACTTAAAATGTTAATTGGAATTATTGTATTATCACTAATTTCCTTATAGGCATAATTTTCACAATTTATGCTAATTAGTCGGTTTGTATGATTCGAATTGAAAAAAGTTTCCTATAAAAAATGTTTGTAATAATGATTGGCATAATACCACCAATTTTCGTAATCCTCACTATAAAATTAACAAAAAAATTTAATATTACCCCTTTGCCACCTTAAATGTTTAAAGTAATGGTCTAAAAGTCACAACCTAGAAGGAACACGGACAATCTTTGACAGTCAGGGCCTAGGTGTAAAATTTTGTCAGTAAGAGGCTGGTAAGCATTAGACCCTTATTACCCGGTGGTTAGCTTAGTACTAGTCTATTCGGACAGAACGTGTGTATGAACGGTTGTAGGTTTTCTTTGTTCTTAGAATTTTGTTATAAAAATTTAAGAGCACAATTTTCATGTAAAGTTTGGCATTTTGGCATGGTGCTTTAGAATTTTTTAATATATTTCGTAGATTTATGGCAGAGGATAACCAAAAATGCTGTCTTGTTACTAATCGGAAAATAATTTACAGCATAAAGCAAAGCAAGAAACGTATACCCTGCTACCAGTGGATCATCACATGGGTCTTTGTAGGAGGCTTTACAATTTTTCGCGAAAATATATTTATTGCTGACTACCGGGTAGTAACGGTCTAATGCTAACCAGCCTCTTGATGACAAAGTTGTACTCCTAGACCTTGACTGTCAAAGTTTGTCCGTGTTCCTTCTAGGTTTTGACTTTTAGACCATTACTCTAAACATTTAACAGTCCGTTTTTGTTTATTAATTCGTGTTAGTTTTAGAATTTCTGCTAAACATTAAAACAGTGCAGTTAACGGTCAAAGTTGAGAGTTTAACACAGAGACCCTCGGCTATTATCGCCAGTGTTTATAATAGATACAAATCCTTTAATCTTCAGTCTACGTCTTGCAACTGGCGTTTGCTAATTGGCATTGTTGCATAATAACAATGTTTAAAACAACGTAAATAATCAATCTGGTCGTTTCGAGCTCCGTAACCCCTGAATCATTTGACCAATTAGAAAAGGCCTTATAAAAAGGGCACATCTAAAGAGCAACACCTGTAAAATGAGCTAAGAACCAGCTTTATGGGACAAATGGTTTGCCCTGTAGAGAGGACAGACGAAAGTATCGAATTTGGTTCTACCGAATTTCACAATTTTTGGATTGCAAACAGGATTTGACTAGTTAAGGCAAGATTCCAAATTTGGTTTAAAGATGATTACTTTTGACGGAGTTCGGAATTCTCAAAGTTGAGAGTTTAACACAGCGATCCTAGGTTGACCCTTACTAACACTGGCTATACCTAGGTCCCGTGCCTCAGTCCATTTATCAAGTCCTGTTAATAGTTGGTGAACTGCAAAACGGCCTTCCCGAAACCAAAATTGGTCATTATTTAAATATTAAACTGGTTAATATGACCATCCATATCATTCGCTTCGCTCACTCTATTGGCGTTGATTCATGCTTCATGTCATTTCTTTGATTCCAAGAGCATCAAAAAATCGATGTACTGAATATTTCGATGCAAACTAATTACAATTCTTGCTCACAATTCGTCCATCACATTCCTCAGCACATCTGTATTTCATCTTCATCATTCAAAACATACAATTTGTTTGTTTGCACGTTTGTTCGGCTTCTCCTCCAGAGGTAATCCCCTACAAAGATTAGAGATGAAGGATTGATAGATCAAAGCGAAACACTGATTGGAAAGGTTTACTAACTTTACATAGAAATCGTTCGCTTTGCTCGCTCAATCCACGCATCTCCGTGCTGCAGAAACACGAATGTTTGACACCCTTTTAAAACCAGATCTATGAGTCTGATTTTTCCATGCATACATAATCCTTTTAGGTTATTCTTTGTGTGCATCCTTTCCCAGATCATCCTAGTACGCAATTAATAGCTGCATTGGCTTCGTCTCGCTTCGCTCCAGAAGGTTAGCATGGAACAACTACGACGTCATAAACAAACACCATGAGGGTTAAAAAAAACTGCGACGTTACTTTTTCAGGTTCTTTTGCATATTTGAGGGTCATAAAATCAAGTAAAAGTGATGAAAATAGGCCTATCCGAAGCGAAATTTAATTATTTAAAACCAGGTCTATGGTTTTGATTTACCCATGCATCAAGTCAGTTGATACAAGACTGATTTTAGGATCTATATTGGTATGCTGCAAAAAGTCGTCCTTTTAGATTATTTTGGCGTGCATCCTTCTCCAGATCATTTCGCTTCGCTCAAGTTGGTTTGCATGAACTAACTATGACGTCATGAATAAACATCATGAGGGTTTAAAAAAATGTTTGACGTTACTTTTTCACGTTCTTTGGTGTATTTGGGGGTCATATTATAAAGTTACATTGAAGACAATAAGCCTATCCAAAATGCAATTTATTTATGTTTTATTTTGTCCTATTCCCATCTTTGTAGGTGCTTTGGTTCCAGAGGAGTAGTGGTACAAACACACACGCACATCATATGTCTTCAATGATCATACGTCTTTAATGATGTAGATGCATCATTACCATAAGCACAATTGATTCCATGACTTTACATAACACAGAGGTTAGTGATATTGGCCGATAGTTTTTTGGGTATGCTGGGTTGCCCTTTTTGAAAATCGGTAGGCCTACAACATTAGCTGTTAACCAATTGAATGGTAAAAGACCTGTAGAAAACGATAGAGAGAAATTATTTTTAAGGGGATTGCAATTTGGTTGCAAATTTGTTTGTAAAAAAAATACAGAGAAGCCCTCTGGTCCAACTGCATGACTTGGTTTAAGAAGTTCCAAGATAGTAACAATATCCCCAAGTGAGAAAATAACACTCGAACAGGTTTCAGTGATTTGGTAAGTATTAAGTGTTATTGTGGGTGGTTGTTGATTATCGGTCACCCCGTTCTTGGCAAATTCTAAATTTAGTGACGTCTCTCTCTTTAGAATCGTTAATTAGCATACCATTTACCCTCATGGGAGGGATTGTTCCAGATGATTTTGTTTTGTGGCGGTAAAAATGAAATAGTGCAGGAAGACTTCCTTCATCAAGCCTTTTTTTTCCCCTCTTAAGTAATGTAAATCTTTTACACAATTGGAGTAATTCCGTCTGCATTCGTTGTATTTAAGTTTATTTTCAGTGGAACGATTAGAAGTATATCGACGCCAGGCCTTCAACTTTTTTTCTGAGAGTTTTTCGAGTTCTTTAGAATACTCTGCATGCTTATTTTTTTTGTCTTTTTTGATGCTCTAGTTCAATCATTTGTCAAATTACGAATTAAATTTATAAAGTGATCCGTATAAAAGAATGTAGTTCGTTTTTCCAGTCTAGCTGGCTTAATTTGGTGTAATCTGGCTTAATTTGAAAACTGTTCACTAGTTGTTGTTGTTGTTTTTGTTCTTGGCTGACACGGTTTCAGAAATAAAACTACTGCACCTACCTAAAATCTGATACATGATCTGAGCCAGAAATTTTCCTGGGCTTCAACCTTACAGGGACCACTTTTTCGATTGGTCGATCCATTCCGGAGTTACGGGACCCTAAAGGATCATTTTGATTGTTTCACATTGTTTTAACCATTGTATTTGGGGAACAATGCCACTCTGCACACTCTAGATTCATTCTTCGTGCACGTGTTACGTAATTGCTAAAAAGTAGATTGTTGAACGGGAAAATGAAAGGTCAACTGGTGCTGCGGCCAGCGTGTCGTAGTAGTGTGCCGCTGGAACTTCCCCTAAATGGGAAAGAGAAGGCGGGCAAGCTGTGCTGTATGCTGTAGTTTTTTGGGCCCATGTGCAAGACAAGTGTTTAGTGTACACCCGTACAAGTGTTGTGCTATTCTAGTCGGGTGTTGCTGTTGGAAAGTTGTAGCAGTGTGCCGCTGGAACTTTCCCTAAATGGGAAAGAGAAGGCGGCCTTTTCATGAGTACCACAGTGTTGAGTTGGAGTTAGAGCACCTTGGAGTTGTTGTGAAGTTGGGGTTGGGGCAACTTGGAGTTCTTATGGAGTTGTGATTAACGCTGGTGTGTGGGTTTGTGCGTTTGTGATGATGTCTATTAAGTTGGTCAAGTTCTTGATGTAGTTAAATGTGTATTTTTAGGTTAGAAGGGGCGTACGGCTGTGTGCCAAGGCCTCTAATAAAATCTGACGAAAGAATCATTGATACTTGGGTGGGTGACCGCCTGAGAATCTGGCTGTTGCAGACATAGAGCCTTAGGGCTTCGGGCAGATAACCAAGAGTGGTTAACGCTCGTTAAACCCTTTGAAACCCTTTGAAAGAATCAGTGTTTCAGCTAGACGCATATACATAGATTTAAACCAAACTAAGCTTGGTTTTTTTTATTCCGAGGCGTCTTTGGCTTCGAAATTGGCAGCTAGAAACGATAGAATGGCGTATTTATTTCGCAGATGCAGGCTTTCAGTGTTGTCATAAGTCCATGAAAATTTCCGTAGGAACGATGAGTAACAGACTTGTATTAGGTTGGTGTCCAAGAACAGAGCCTCGCCTCGACCACCTTTGGAACTAAACAACTAAAACTTTCAATTTTAAAAACTAGATGGCGCTAGTAATTTGTGCTTTTTAAAACTTCAGTATCATTTACAGCTTATTTGTGGGCTCTCAATGTTATTCATAAATTCTTATTTAAAGTATACTTTGGAATTCTCAGACGAATAAAATGGATTTTATTTTACCGAAAAAATGGACGAAATAAATGGATTTTTTTATACTGATCGTTCCTTAATCAAGTTTGTAGTGCGCAATTTTCTTATTTAACGTGAATATCATACGATGTATACTCAAACATAAAACGGTGTGAAAACCTGGAAATGCAACCTTAGTGGTGCTGAATTTCATACATAAGTAAAAGAAATAGACAACTTTTAAATGCCAGATATTTTTATAAGTATCCGTTTTTGAAGTAAGAAATATTACAATGCATAGTCAACGTTATTTTAATGAGACACTTAAGTGAAAATTAAAAAAGCTATAATTTCGTTGTAAAAGTGTGTAGCAATGTAGTCGAATGGATAATGGTGTAAAACCCTTGAAGTGTGAATTGTATGCTGCAGCATTTTTATTGAAAAGCCATTTATTATCTACGTCGAATTCTACTCTAGCTGATTTTGTAAGGTGTGTGCTACTTCAAATACTAAGCTTCAGCAGGTCACATTTTCGGCAAAACAATGAATGACATCAAAAAAATTCGTATGTTTTATAAAAAAAAATCCTGTAACTATTCGTGTTTTTTCTTTTTCTAATTATGCTATAGGCCAATTGCAAGAAAATTCTTATTCTTCGCAGTTACATGACACAGTGCAAGAGTGCATTATTTAGGGTACTTCTACTCCGAAGCAGAGGGGGGTGGGGGAGGAAGGCTCCAGCTTCAAAATCTTTTACACATTCATACATCTTTCAAATTTAGCGTCACTAGTTATTAGTGGTAAAAATTGATTAAAATATGAGTAATAGAAACCGTGCCAGTCTAAAACGTGTTCGGTAATGAGAACGCGCCTTTGTTACTCTGTGCAGTAGCACAGACAAGAAAAATTGTGGAGGGGGACGAATAAATCTAGCTTGGGGTCTGGGGAAGAGCTTCCCTAGAGCATTCCGACGGACTGAAGCATTTTATGGTACATCACTGCCGAATTCGGCTTCTTTAGAGTACTTATTCATTTCACATATTCTGGCAGAATTTCTGTAGCATTGTGACACAATGGGGGAAGAAGTATCGTTATGTCTTTGTTACACGAATCCTATAAAATATTTAGTGTGTGACACTGCGCCTTCTTATAAATGAAGCTTGTTACAGTGTAAGATGGATTCGTTCCGGCAATCAATCCTTAGAATTAATATCGTAGTACGAATTTCGTGTTAAACGAATGTGAGACAATACATATTTCAGTACACAATTGTGGGAAAACCTTAAAATGCATATTTTGTGATGCTGCATTCTAACTTATTTAAAAGAAGTCTCTTTTAAACTTATTATTCTTATAAACCACCAGTTGTGAAGCAAATAATAATGATGTTGCATAGCATATTTTACTTTGATGAGACTCTTAAGAGCTTATTAATAAAGCTGCCCTTTCGTTAAACTAGTTTTGAAGTATCGTAATTGAATGTGTAATGGTGTTAAGCCTTGGAAGTATTAATTGTGATGCTACAAGTTTATTTCTACAGTAACTAATATCGTTGGGTTATTTTGCCTGTCGAGCAATGATGTAAATAACGAGTGGGGGGGAGCAGGCAGGTCAAGCGCCCCCCCCCTAAAAAAAAGAAGCCGAGGCGTAATTTTTTTTCGATATTGACCTTTAGACGTTTTATTTTGTTTGATAGCCATAATATACAGTATGCAAATGACGAAAATAGTCATTCAATAAAAATGAAGCGGTTGTGCGTTTTCTAGCAAAGGAGCGAAAATGGGCCGTACAATTTGCTCCTTCCCCTGAAACAAAAATTATTTACGCTATTTCTGTCGAGGTCAGGTGCTTCAGGATATTGAGGGCCCTACTGTGTAGCCGACAGAAATCAGGGAATT